>CM042441.1:26077231-26267231 GCA_023631565.1 Gymnocephalus cernua | reverse complement strand
AGGAAGAGAAAGACAGCGACTTCCAATTGCTGGAAGTTCAAATACATTGACTAAAAAGGCTGAAAGTATGAATTCTTTGTATTACTACCAGACAGGTCTGTTGCATATAATTGTGCATGTGTGTGTGTATGTGTGTGTGAGATAGAGAAAACATAAAGAAAAGAAAATAGAGAACATTATCATCAGAGATGAATTGAATAATGTGCAGCAGTGGGAGTTGAACCCGGTTCTCATGTAGTATTTAACTGTAGTGTCTGTGAATGTGTTGTTATGGTTACGAGCTAATGACTGTTTCTAAACATGCTTTGATCTCTGTGACGTGTGTGTGTATCTGTCTGCATATGTATGTGTGTGTGTGTGTCAGTGTGTTTGTGTATATTTGTATTTGTGTGAATGTGTGTGTGTGTGTGTGTGTATGTGTCTGTACTTGTGTTTGATTGTAGGTCTGCGTGTCTGTGTGTGTGAGTGAGACTGACTTTGTGTATGTGTGAATGTATGTGTGTGTGTGTGTGTGAGTGTGTGTGTGTAGGTTTGGATGTGTTTGGATGTGTGTGTGTGTGTGTGTGTGTGTGTGTTTGGATGTGTGTTTGTGTGTGTGTGTGTGTGTGTGTGTGTGCATCTTTCTGAGCGTCCGAGTGTGTGTGTGTAAACCTGTGTGTGTGTGTGTGTGTGGGTGTGTGTGTATTTGTGTTTGATTGTAGGTCTGCATGTGTGCCTGTGTGTGTGTGAGTGAGACTGACTGTGTGTATGTGTGAGTGTGTGTGTGTGTGAGTGTGTGTCTGCATTTGATTGTAGGTCTGCATGTGTGTCTGTGTGTGAGTGAGACTGACTGTGTGTATGTGTGAGTGTGTATGTGACAGACAGACAGACAGACAGACAGACAGACAGAGAGACAGAGAGACAGACAGACAGACAGACGTATAAGAGACAGAGAGACAGACAGACGTATAAGAGAGACAGACAGACAGACAGACAGACAGACAGACAGACAGACAGACAGACAGACAGCAAAATAGGAGACAGAAAGACAGACAGACAGACAGACAGACAGAAAGACGTATAAGAGAGACAGACAGACAGACAGACAGAAAGACGTATAAGAGAGACAGACAGACAGACAGACAGACAGAAAGACGTATAAGAGAGACAGACAGACAGAAAGACGTATAAGAGAGACAGACAGACAGACAGCAAGACAGAAAGACAGACAGACAGACAGCAAGACAGAAAGACAGACAGACAGCAAGACAGACAGACAGACAGACAGACAGCAAAATAGGAGACAGAAAGACGTATAAGAGAGACAGACAGAAAGACGTATAAGAGAGACAGACAGACAGACAGACAGAAAGGCGTATAAGAGAGACAGACAGACAGAAAGACGTATAAGAGAGACAGACAGACAGACAGAAAGACGTATAAGAGAGACAGACAGACAGACAGAAAGACAGACAGACAGACAGACAGACAGCAAAATAGGAGACAGAAAGACGTATAAGAGAGACAGACAGACAGACAGACGTATAAGAGAGACAGACAGACAGACAGACAGACGTATAAGAGAGACAGACAGACAGACAGACAGACAGCAAAATAGGAGACAGAAAGACAGACAGCAAAATAGGAGACAGAAAGACGTATAAGAGAGACAGACAGACAGCAAAATAGGAGACAGAAAGACGTATAAGAGAGACAGACAGACAGCAAAATAGGAGACAGAAAGACGTATAAGAGAGACAGACAGACAGACAGCAAAATAGGAGACAGAAAGACGTATAAGAGAGACAGACAGACAGACAGAAAGACGTATAAGAGATACTGACAGACAGACAGAAAGACGTATAAGAGAGAAAGACAGACAGACAGAAAGACGTATAAGAGAGACAGACAGACAGACAGACAGACAGACAGACAGACAGACAGACAGACGTATAAGAGAGACAGACAGACAGACAGACAGACGTATAAGAGAGACAGACAGACAGACAGACAGCAAAATAGGAGATAGACAGACAGCAAAATAGGAGACAGAAAGACGTATAAGAGAGACAGACAGACAGACAGCAAAATAGGAGACAGAAAGACGTATAAGAGAGACAGACAGACAGACAGAAAGACGTATAAGAGAGACAGACAGACAGACAGAAAGACGTATAAGAGAGACAGACAGACAGACAGAAAGACGTATAAGAGAGACAGACAGACAGACAGACAGACGTATAAGAGAGACAGACAGACAGACAGACGTATAAGAGAGACAGACAGACAGACAGCAAAATAGGAGACAGAAAGACGTATAAGAGAGACAGACAGACAGACAGACAGACAGAAAGACGTATAAGAGAGACAGACAGACAGACAGAAAGACGTATAAGAGAGACAGACAGACAGACAGAAAGACGTATAAGAGAGAGAGACAGACAGACAGAAAGACGTATAAGAGAGACAGACAGACAGACAGACAGACAGACAGACAGACAGACAGACAGCAAAATAGGAGACAGACAGACAGACAGACAGACAGACAGACAGACAGACAGCAAAATAGGAGACAGACAGACAGAGGGAGAGATTGGTAAGAAAGGCAGACAGACAGAGAGAGGGAGAGATGCTTTCATGTCTTCTGCACTATATAACAATCATGTATAGTGTACACACCTGTAGTATTTAACTTTAGTGTCTGTGAATGTGTTGTTATGGTTACTACCAATGACTGTTTGTAAACATGCTTTGATCTCTGTAACGAGCTGCAGCTGCTCAAACTGAGACACTGCTGGTATCAATAGCCACTGAACGACCTCCGAAACAAACGCTCATACTGCCAAAATGAAAGGCGGTATCAGTCAAGTGACGAAATCATGACGACCACGAGGCCTTCCTGAACGAAATCATGTAAAATTTATATGGATAAGGTAAATAATGTGGCCACACCGGCGATTTCACGTATAAGAGAGACAGACAGACAGACAGACAGACAGAAAGACGTATAAGAGAGACAGACAGACAGACAGAAAGACGTATAAGAGAGACAGACAGACAGACAGAAAGACGTATAAGAGAGAGAGACAGACAGACAGAAAGACGTATAAGAGAGACAGACAGACAGACAGACAGACAGACGTATAAGAGAGACAGACAGACAGACAGACAGACGTATAAGAGAGACAGACAGACAGACAGCAAAATAGGAGACAGACAGACAGCAAAATAGGAGACAGAAAGACGTATAAGAGAGACAGACAGACAGCAAATTACGAGACAGAAAGACGTATAAGAGAGACAGACAGACAGACAGAAAGACGTATAAGAGAGACAGACAGACAGACAGAAAGACGTATAAGAGAGACAGACAGACAGACAGACAGACAGACAGCAAAATAGGAGACAGACAGACAGCAAAATAGGAGACAGACAGACAGCAAAATAGGAGACAGAAAGACGTATAAGAGAGACAGACAGACAGACAGAAAGACGTATAAGAGAGACAGACAGACAGACAGAAAGACGTATAAGAGAGACAGACAGACAGACAGACAGAAAGACGTATAAGAGAGACAGACAGACAGACAGAAAGACGTATAAGAGAGACAGACAGACAGAGAGAGAAAGACGTATAAGAGAGACAGACAGACAGACAGACAGAAAGACGTATAAGAGAGACAGACAGACAGACAGAAAGACGTATAAGAGAGACAGACAGACAGACAGACAGAAAGACGTATAAGAGAGACAGACAGACAGACAGAAAGACGTATAAGAGAGACAGACAGACAGACAGAAAGACGTATAAGAGAGACAGACAGACAGACAGACAGAAAGACGTATAAGAGAGACAGACAGACAGACAGACAGAAAGACGTATAAGAGAGACAGACAGACAGAGAGAGAAAGACGTATAAGAGAGACAGACAGACAGACAGACAGAAAGACGTATAAGAGAGACAGACAGACAGACAGAAAGACGTATAAGAGAGACAGACAGACAGACAGAAAGACGTATAAGAGAGACAGACAGACAGACAGACAGACAGACAGACAGACAGACAGCAAAATAGGAGACAGACAGACAGACAGACAGACAGACAGACAGACAGCAAAATAGGAGACAGACAGACAGAGGGAGAGATTGGTAAGAAAGGCAGACAGACAGAGAGAGGGAGAGATGCTTTCATGTCTTCTGCACTATATAACAATCATGTATAGTGTACACACCTGTAGTATTTAACTTTAGTGTCTGTGAATGTGTTGTTATGGTTACTACCAATGACTGTTTGTAAACATGCTTTGATCTCTGTAACGAGCTGCAGCTGCTCAAACTGAGACACTGCTGGTATCAATAGCCACTGAACGACCTCCGAAACAAACGCTCATACTGCCAAAATGAAAGGCGGTATCAGTCAAGTGACGAAATCATGACGACCACGAGGCCTTCCTGAACGAAATCATGTAAAATTTATATGGATAAGGTGAAAAATGTGGCCACACCGGCGATTTCAAAAAGTGGTTTGCTGTCCATTTTGCTTTGGAAAGTGGAGTAACTTTTGCATTGCTGTCAATGGACAATGATTCAGAACTCTTGTCATTTGGAAGCTCACAGAGCCAAAAGTATAAGTCGTATCGCACAACTGAGCAAATTGCCTGAAACTAGACAAAAATACCTATGTTTTGATGTATAAATTGTGCATGTGAAGTTAAAATTGTGGGTGTGAGAGCAATTCATATAGAAAGATTTAAGATCATTGTTACAGAGCTACGCACTCTAGCTGGGACATCAACACTCTAAGGGAGCTGCATACACACACATTGAAAAAGCAAAAACATCCTGAAAAAATCAATAAACTTGAACAGCTTTTTCACAAAAACTGTAAAAGATATCAACCTGAAAAGCAATAGCCTAATAGCTGAATTGTTTTTGAACATTTTAAAGTTTGTTTGGTGTCTGTGGGTGAAAGTATGAAGGAGCTGAAACCTTTGGGAGCGGAAGAAGATTTGAAGGATTTGAAGCTTGCTCTCATTGACTTTAATGTTAAAATAAAATGCTTAAAAGCTTAATATTTAAAAAAGTATAAATAGTAGAACAAAAGTTGAAGAAGTCCCATCGTCTGCTGAAAGAGCTGAACATTTTAAAAGTTGAATGGCTTAAATAGCTGAAAGTATGCAGAAGTTACGGAGAGCCAAAAAACGTACGGAATAATAATAATAAGAAGAAAAATAAAGAACAGAATAACAATAGTTGGGAATGCTGTATAAGCATTCCCACTAATAAAGAACAGGATAACAATAGTTGGGAATGCTGTATAAGCATTCCCACTAAAAATAAAGAACAGAATAACAATAGTTGGGAATGCTGTATAAGCATTCCCACTAAAAAGAAAAAATAAAGAACAGGATAACAATAGTTGGGAATGCTGAATCAGCATTCCCACTAATAACAATAGTTGGGAATGCTGTATAAGCATTCCCACTAATAAAGAACAGAATAACAATAGTTGGGAATGCTGTATAAGCATTCCCACTAATAAAGAACAGAATAACAATAGTTGGGAATGCTGTATAAGCATTCCCACTAATAATAAGAAGAAGAAGAAGAAAAAAGAAAGAACAGAATAACAATAGTTGGGAATGCTGTATAAGCATTCCCACTAATAAAGAACAGAATAACAATAGTTGGGAATGCTGTATAAGCATTCCCACTAATAAGATATAAAGAACAGAATAACAATAGTTGGGAATGCTGTATAAGCATTCCCACTAATTAAGAACAGAATAACAATAGTTGGGAATGCCGAATCAGCATTCCCACTAATAAAGAACAGAATAACAATAGTTGGGAATGCTGTATAAGCATTCCCACTAAAAAATAAAGAACAGAATAACAATAGTTGGGAATGCTGTATAAGCATTCCCACTAATAAAGAACAGTATAACAATAGTTGGGAATGCTGAATCAGCATTCCCACTAAAAAATAAAGAACAGAATAACAATAGTTGGGAATGCTGAATCAGCATTCCCACTAAAAATAAAGAACAGAATAACAATAGTTGGGAATGCTGAATCAGCATTCCCACTAATAAAGAACAGAATAACAATAGTTGGGAATGCTGTATAAGCATTCCCACTAATAAAATATTAAGAACAGGATAACAATAGTTGGGAATGCTGAATGCATTCCCACTAATAAAGAACAGGATAACAATAGTTGGGAATGCTGAATGCATTCCCACTAAAAAATAAAGAACAGAATAACAATAGTTGGGAATGCTGAATGCATTCCCACTAATAAGAAGAAGAAGAAGATATAAAGAACAGAATAACAATAGTTGGGAATGCTGAATCAGCATTCCCACTAAAAACTACAAAGCACCTGGTGGTGGTGGTGGCAGTATTACAGTTTTTTTGAATTAGGCTTTAGTTAGCTAAAAGTAATGGTTGAAACATTTAGCTTCACTCCAAGTAGTAGTAGCCTAGAGGGCTCGAAGTATAGGATTGCTGACCAAACCAACCTATGAAATACATTTGAAAATTAAAAATATCCACTGCGCAGCCGGAACGCGGAATCCAGGCTTTAGAGCCCTGTCTGATACACATCAGACAGACATTGTACGGTAAAGAACTCAGGCTTCCTCATTCATTCCACTGCAGTGGTTAGTAACACAGGTTTGAAAGGTCAATCCTTGCAATGTCAACCAGTAAGCCACTGTGTTGGTCAGTGAAATACATGCAGGGACACCAGATAGAAGGCCTATAATCTGCAGCATCAAAAACAATGCTGCTTAAGAACTTTCCATAGTTTTGTCATTTCAAACTTAGTCTCGCTTTGCCAGACCATCCGCACGCTGCGGAGTGGAGAAGGGTCTGGCTAGTCCACACAGCATTCCGGGATGGGAGAAAAATGTGCTCTGGTTTATTGGTATTTCTTTAAACCAATCAAAATCATCATGGGCGGTGCTAAGTGCCAGACAGAGCCGCTGCAAAATAGTCGTGCGAGAGAAAACTCTGATTGGACAGATAGTCTAGCTAGCTGTCTCAATGTACCCTGCAGAGATCTGAGGAGCAGTTAACCATAGTCCTCATAAATTCACCAGAGTTTAAATTTCCAGCAAAAAAGAAAGCGGAAGGAAACGGAAAGCGGCGAAAATACATGGATCCGGCGGAATTTCCTGCACCACCGGAGCAATCCCGGAGGTGGAACAGACTATTTCATACTGAACCTCCTGGTTTGTTTGATCTTCTACCAGTACCGTTACCCTGAACACACTGCTGCAGCGTTTTGCTGTAGTGCCAATGCTTGTGTAATTTTCTTTTCCTTGAGTTGTACTTTTATATAGAAGCTGGCTTCATTAACTATTCAAATTTGTACTTGCACACAGAGCAATTTGGAATATTTTTTTAATCAACTTTCCCTTGCTTGTCTCTCCCTTCTCAGTTGTACTCGTTGACCAGAACATCCCTGTTAAAGCATGCATGATATCCCTTTGCTTTAAAATAGGTCAGCCTCATAAAAAAGGCAGCTTTTTGCTCTGTGGTTCTCTGCAAAATTAAAGCGGATAGGCAGCTTTTTGTGCGCTGTATCACTTGATCATTGCAAACAACAGCTTTCTGTAAACATCTGTCTCATTGTTCCATTGTTTTTCTGTCTTAAAACATTAACTGTACATAATGTGAAAAAGAACTTAAAGTTTGAACTAAAATAGAAAACGTGAAAAACAGTGAGCACGGTCTGTCTGCACATTGGGTTCCAGAACATTGTAAACACTTTCCTTTCCTATCCTATTGGTATATCCATGAAAACTCCACAGTTATAGAAAAGAGATTGACTGATAGGAGCCAATTAAAACTGTTGATATAGGACTAATGAGTGACTGGCAGCTTAATTAGGTTCAAGTAATCAAACTATACATCCCTATTAGTCTTTTAATAACCCCTGGGTGGAATAAAAATTGCACAAATTGCAGGATAAATAAGGATGTAGACCCTGTAGAAAGGCAAAGCCGGTAACAACATATAACATTAAAAATAGTTTATTTTGATGAGAATCATTTATTACACCACTGCTCTGTGCACCAGGGTGGAGGTCATTGTCCTTAATCACATCTGGGTTTACTACCATCTTTCTTCTCAAAACATCCAATATCTAAGCCACGGCTGAGCGACCTGCGTGAACCTCCTCTTTAAAAATGTAACTGCACGGCCGCCTGGGTCTACTACACTATTTAGCTTGTGCTTCCAGTGATTCTGCCGTCTGTCATGGCGTCGTCACGTGGTTGTGATCACATGTTTGCAAAGGGTGAATAGATTTCCCACCGTGGTCAGAAAGCACAGGGGAGACACTTTGATTCTCTCATTATTAGGGATGGGAATCGAGAACCGGTTCTTCTTTAGAACCGGCTCCCAGTGAATCAATTCCTTGGAACCGTTAGTGTACCTGCTTAACGATTCCGCTTAACGGTTCCGCTCGTTGCAAATGTGTCATGACCGTCACACACGCGCTGCGTTCTTTTGGTTACGCAGCAAACATGTCATCGAGGCAGAAGCGATCTAAAGTGTGGTTATATTTCACTCGAAAAGACGCCAATGCAGTCATTTCGGCAAAGGGGGGGAACTACCTCCAATATGCAGAAGCATTTGGCCACACAGCACGCAATCCGTTTGCAGGACTGTCGCGTGTTTGATTCTCTACTACTCAGCGACACAGCAACAACAAGTGAGTCAAGCAGCAGCGGAGCTAACGAGACGCCATCTGCTATTAATGCCAAAGTTAACTTGTTTTAATTTAGTCTTAATTTAGTTAATGTGAGCACCATTTCATTGTGTAAACTTTTACTATACGGAAAAAGACTGCGCCAGTTTCTGGTGGTGGAAGAAGAGTGACGCGTGGACAGTGTTGTCAGCTCTAGCTGAGAAGTATCTCTGTGTCCAAGCTTCCTCCACCCCTTCTGAAAGGGTGTTCTCCACTGCTGGAGACACCCTAAGTCCAGAGAGATCTCGTATCCTTCCTGAGAGGGCAAACATGACCATTTTTCTGCACAAAAATTGTTAATTTGCCCAAGTTGATAGTTGTCGTCTTTACAGAAGACTTCTTTCTATTTTGTATGTCAGTTGAGTTGAATTTAGTTTCAGGTTGAATATTCCCAAAGGCACAAGCTCTTTCTTGACTGTTTACAGTCTGTGTTTTTTGTTTTTATGCCACTTAAATGGCAGTTTTATTTATTTTTTTGGCTGGACCAATGAATGTGAAAAAATCTATAGGTCCCTGGACTTTACTTTGTAGCTCACCTACTTTTAGGTTTGTTCTTAGGTTGCTACACATAATTTGTGTATACTCTGAGTATGTGCAATGTTCTTATCAGATATTAAAGCGAGTTAATACAAACAAATTTGTACTTATTTCCTCACCCAATGAGAATCGATAAGAGAATCGATAAGGAATCGGATCGATAAGCAATATCGATAATGGAATCGGAATCGTTAAATTCTTATCAATTCCCATCCCTACTCATTATGCTGCTAGAGTCGGTACTCATTCCCAAGCTAATCACCATCACTCTCTCATTCGCTCTACCACACACTCCCCATTAGGGGTGGAACGGTACACAGAAGTCATGGTTCAGTTCATACCTCGGTTCAGACATCACGGAACGGTACGACTTTGGTACAGTGGAGGGAAAAGCAAAACAAAAATGCAGAAGGCAACTTTTTTATTGTGCATGTATCAGGCTGTACCACCTAGTGTCATACAGTCTCTCCTCTGAGCTAGCTGCAACAGCCTGAAGTGTATAAAGTAAAATGTAAACCGTAGTGGTGTAGCCTTGTAGGCCTCGGGATGTTTGTGTACACCTTCTGTCCCCTCCAGAGGTGGGTAGAGTAGCCAAAAATTGTACTCAAGTAAAAGTACTGTTACTTCAGAATAATGACTCAAGTAAAAGTAAAAAGTAGTCATCCAAATAATTACTTGAGTAAGAGTAAAAAAGTGCTTGGTGAAAAAACTACTCAAGTACTCAGTGACAACTGATTTATTTTTTATTTTTATCACATCAAATTTGGATATATATATATATATATATATATATATATATATATAATCTAAGCCAAATAAATGTGTAAAACATATGTAACCTAAAAGACAAACATTCTCCTAAGTTAGATGTTGAGTTTTTTAATGCTGAAATGTCCGTTTGTTTTGATAGACACAGAAGACGCATAATGTAGCTGCTGTTTCACACTTTTACTAAGGTAAACATGCTTTCAATATGAGGCCAGAGGGCTATTTCACAAGATAAGGGATTAAGCTGGGATTTCCCAGTTATCCTGACTCAATTTAGCCTTGACTCAAGAGCGGAGGCACCTAAGTTACCGTGGAGATTTATTCTGTACAGCTAGCCTGCTCCTGACCAGGCTAACAGCCAGGATTTATTAATCCTGGAGCCTTTTCTCTTCACTCAGCAGTGGTTTTACCCTCTTGTTGTCAGCCTGCATTAAAGTACAACAGGTGCATATTGCTGTTCATTTAAGTACTGTTATTATTTAAAGTTGTGACCATTGTTTTTCATAATTAGTAAAGTGACAGTCGTTACTGTTGCATTGCTGTATGAAGACTGCTGTTCATATTGTTGTTAGTTTGAAAATATTACGGCAGTTGAGGTAATTAGAAAAGGCTGATAAAGTTGCCAAATGTGTTTTAAATGAAGTCAGTTACTAAGGGCAATATATAAATATATAAAGTGTTTCTATAGTGCACCAATGCACCTTAAATTAGTTTAGTTGATTCATTTTTTTGTATTCTTTAACATTAAAGGATTCAATAAAATGGCATTCTTAGCACACACTTTGTGTTATATAATTTGACTATAATATGGGAGAATTGTACAATTATAAAAACCTATCCTAATTGTACAATCCTGCCAAATTATAGTCTTAGTTCACTGAACCAATAACTATATAGTGTAGACTACTCTACATTCATGTAACAACAGGGAGCAGACACCCCAATGTTTTTTTACCTTATATTTTGCTGGGGGGGAAATAACTGATGAATATACTCTGTTACATTCATGTTTACAGTGTGCATTATATTTATCACTTAATTATCTTTATAGTTTCTAGATTTTAGAGTCCAATTTCTGCAGTGTCTTTCTTTTCTATCTCCATATATACGAGGGAGCAAAATATATAATATGTAAAGAAGGAAACTCAGCCTCTGTAAAAAAATAGAAAAAAAAGCGTGGCAGATAACAGCTGACCGACTGAATGATAGTCTAAAAATATACATTTACAAATTACTGCTCTTAACTGAAACCATTTAATGAGTTACGTTTCATTTGCAAAAACAAACAGTTGTACACTTTGCATTAAAAGCGAGCAGTGGAAGTTAATATGACTTATTAAATTTATATTTTAGCCCATGAGAGAGAGGGAGAAACAGAGTGAGAGAGATATTTACGCATCATATTCTAGCATTCTAGAAAGTGGATCTTCATGGTAAATTTCCTGAGGAACATTATCTTCTACTTACTTTTAAGACAAAGAGTACAACAGTTAATTTGTGTAAATGATTAGTAGCCTAATCCTTGAATGGTATGATTATGACCGTTTCAATTCAGAGCAGTGGTCAGTTAATGTATATTTTTAAGCTGCTTACGCATTCAGTCGGTCCGCTATCGTCTGCCTCGCTTTCTCTCGCTGTTTCATTACAGCGGCCAACATGTGTTTTTTTTTTTTTTTACAAATGTGTTTGACGTTATCATACTTCCACAAGAAGCTGCTGCTCACTCTGTATAAAGTATGAACAAAGCATATTCTCCATTGTAGCATCAGTAAATCTGTGATCGACCTTGCGGTCTGTTAAGGAAAGCTGTGAACGTCCATAATCCGTCTGTGAGAGATAATCCAGAGTCGTATTTCATCCAGTTTATTCGCCAGTGACTGCACATTGGCTAGGAATAAGCTCGGTAGTGGTAGTTTATGTGGGGTTAGCCTTAGCCTAGCTCGTAGGCCACCGCGCTTTCCCCGCTTCTGTTTACGGTCTTGACACCGCCTCCGGGCCCTCCTTCCCGGTAGAGCTGATATGCTAGACCCCGCAGTGCTCCAGACTAACATTTTGCCTTGGTTGCACTGGTGCTCCTAACTTTTTTATTTAGGTGCACCAGCACAAAATTTAGGTGCACCCACATTTTTCCTTGCGTCGCCGTTAACACCACAATTTCAAGGTCACCTTTTTATCACGCTCCATATACATTCATATATATCATGTAAATGATTTTAAACAAGAATAAGGTGTAGGTAAATGCTTTTTAGTTGAAGCACAATCATACTGCATATAAAAATAAAAATATTTTAAAAAAAAAGTTTAAAATGGTTCACTGAGCTGCCAAACTAAAACATTTTAAGTAAAACATTTCAAAATAGAAAGTGCTACTGTTTCAAAGTGCTTCCCTGAACTGAGACCTAACATTTCATGGCTCCAAGTCTTATAGCGGGTCCCGCCTTGCTGTTGCATGCCCCTCAGATGGCCAACACCTGTAATTTGGCCTTCTTCCTCTTTGGCCTTGGCTAAACCAGCATGCCACACTCCCTAGCATCAAAATCCTCCAATCCATGTTGCACGGGGGCCGTGTGTGACAGTGTGAGTGAATGGGGGCGGGGCTGCGCGGAGAGTAAGAGGAGAGATCCAAACACAGGCACGACTTTACAGAATAAATGGGTCATGTAACGCAGCGGAGAGGATGTTAGGTGCACCGGTGCGACCTAGGAAAAATGTTAGTCGCACCCTTACAAAATTTGGGCGACCAAACTGGTCGGCATTTGAGGAGGCGGTGAGGAAACAGGGTCTCAAAATCACCAACGACCCAAATCATGTCCTGTATAGTGAGTTTGAGCTGATGCCTTCAGGCAGAAGGTACAGGTTACCAAACTGCAAGCTTAACAGGTACAAATTCTCATTTGTTCCGCTTGCAATCAAATTAATGAATAATAACAGATAGTGTCTGTGTGTGTGTGTGTGTGTGTGTGTGTGTGTGTGTGTGTGTGTGTGTGTGTGTGTGTGTGTGTGTGTGTGTGTGTGTGTGTGTGTGTGTTGGCTGGCTGCAGTGATTTATGTGTGACTAATACTACTAAATATGACTGTGGTACTGAACATTGAGGTTATAGGATGTGCCGGTGCGATATGTGCTATGTTAATTGGATGGTATTGTGCAATGGGGCATTGTGCAATATAGAAGTCATTCACCACACCATGAGTTAATGGGAAATGTGCAATCATTATCAAAACTTTTGTGCAATACGAGGGGGAGGATGTGTTGTTGGGGGGGGGGGGGGGGGTCGTGTGTTATTAGATGTTCATTGAAGCATGAGATAATGTATGACTATGTTATTATGTTGGTTAACTGTATGTTTATTGTGTGTTATGCGTGATGTGTCGCCGTTTTGTTCTCTCGAATGCCCAAGACGAATTTCTCCTATAGGAGACAATAAAGGCTTATCTTATCTTATCTTGGCTATCTCCGGTGGAAGTTGAAGATTTGGACGTTGCTTGTGCAGAGTGCATGGATGTCCAACAGTTCTTGTCTACTGTACAATATATTCCCATGGTTGTATCGAGGGTAAAGCGCTGCCAATAATAAACAAACACTCACTAATTCGCAAAAACTGGGGAGACGCAGAGCCTCGCGCTGTACTCGCGACGCCATCTTGTCCTGATGGACAACCCGCGTATCTAACAGTAGTTCCGCATTACATTAATTAATTTGCAAGTTTTATTTAATTTTATACCGTGTATTCTCGCTCTACCATGTATTCTATTTCTCTCCATGGAACTGTAGATGAGGGGTCCATCCACACTCTGAGGGCCCGTAGCTGAAAGGCTCTGTGATACACTTTAAGGTTGGGGAGTGCCAAACCTCCCATGTTTGTGGTGCGTTGCAGGGTAGAGTATTTTAGCCTAGGTTGTTTATTATTCCAAATATACTGCAGAATTATCAAATAGTATCAAATTAGTATCACATTTCTTCCAGAAATGTATCGATGGGGGTAAGGTAGTGCTGGGCGGTATGACCAAAAATTCATATGACGTTTTTTTTCAAAATTATGCCGGTTTTCCGGTTTTTGACGGGGTTTTTTTTCATGCATATTCAGATGTTCAATGCATTTTCTACTCGTTGAGAGAGGAATTACTGCAGTAAATTGACTTAATTGACTCATTACTCACCACTGTATTAAGCGGGACCATGTCTTTAGCTAGGTGGTTGGTGATGGAGTTTGTAATCTCGATCCACCGTTTGCTTTTTCTGTCATAGCAAGTCCCTCTAGCAAACGCAAACTTTAAGTGACATTTGGCTCGACTTTTCTTTTGCTTTCCCCGTGTTACCTGCTGATGTGGAGGGCGCTGAGCCTGCTGACTTTAATTTCATACATTCTTGATATTCCAAGACGTGTTTGCAGCTGAGGTGGTGGAACAAATTGCTCGTGTTGCCGCCTTTCGCAACTATTTTAGCCCGACAGCACTTGCATAAAACGGTTGTTTGGTCAACGTCGGATTTTTGGAAACCAAAAAACCTCCAAACAACAGACCCGGCGGCTCCTTTTTTTGGCACAAGTTCGTTTCTACTACTTCTGCAGCATCCATCTTCCGTGTGACGTCCCTCTTGTGCACTGCTGTTTACCGTCGCTGCTTAGAAGTGCAGCACTTTAAAGGGTCCGTCTAAAACAGTGTCGCGCAGCGTAACGTTCGTTCCGGACGTTGTGTTATTAAACACACCGGTATGGCGGTATATTAAAAATGAACATCGTGACGAAAATATACACCGGTTTTCGGTATGAACCGGTATACCACCCAGCACTAGGGTAAGGGGATCATTGTACTTAAGAAATTCACGAGGAACTATGTTCATTTTAACAACAGCAATCTTGGACCGTAGCGATGCCGGCAGCGCAGACCAGTTGGCCAGATCCCATTGAACACTACTTAATATAGTTTCATAGTTGTCCTGGACAACTGGCTGTAGGGATGTGTGTCTAGTGGTGATGCCCAAATTTATTTTAACATTTTAACATTAATGGCTGATGCCACATGCCTGTTGTTCAATAAAAGAAGATTAGATTTATTCCAGTTAATTTTATAGCCAGAGATTGAGCCAAATTCATTGAAGATCTTAAGAATCTTTGGAATAGAGTCCTCAAGATCAAAAATATACAACAAAATATCATCTGCAAATAATGATATTGAGCTGCTATTGTCTGGACATTACAGATTTTATTCTGCCTTATGGCTTGGGCTAACAGTTCAAGAGATATTGCAAACAGCATGGGGGAGATTGGGCATTGGCCATGGGATTCACATATAAAGTATGCACCATGTCAATGAATTTGGTCCCCAAACCAAGCCTCTCCATTACTTGCCACAAGTAGTTCCACTCTAGGCGGTCGAAAGCCTTTTCCGCGTCCACTGATAGCACTGCTGCCGTTGTTGGAAGGTTTTTGGCTTCTTCTATTACATGACATAGTCTGCGTACATTGTCTGCAGCATGACGCTTGGGTATAAAACCTTAGTTGGGGTGGACTAGCTTCTCGATAAAGAGCTCTAGGCGGTGAGCCAAGACTTTGGAATAAAGCTTAATATCAGTCCAGATGAGGCTGATGGGCCTGAAATTTGAGCAATCCGTAGGATCTTTGCCGTTCTTTGGCATGAAGGAAATTAGCGCAGTGTTGGTTTGTTGGTGGAAAGTACGAAAGTACCCTTCTCTATTGCTGAAGTTAAAGCTTGTAATGGTAGGTCCTAATATGTCAAAATACTGTGGAAGAAGTTCTGATGGAATTCCATCCAACCCTGGCGTTTTCCATTTTGTAACTGTTTTTAATGCTGATTTAAGTTCCTCTAACATTATTGGTTGACCCAGTTCTTCTGCCTCCTCTGAGTCAAGAAGAGGCAGGTTTAGTTATTTTAGGAACTTCTGGCACTGTGTCAGATCTGGGTTGCAGGAGGACTCATACAACTTTGAGTAGAAGGATTGAAAAGTGGCGCTGATATCCTTTTGTTGATTTGTTGAGATACCTCAATCTGTGTGGATGCTGTTGATAATAGCTCTGGATTCGCTTTTTTTATTTCAGCGCAAGAAATTTGCTTGGTTTACAGCCATTAAAATAGTAACTGCCTCACTCTGTGCATTATGAACTCAGCTCTCCTTCTTAGCAGATCATTCAGCTGTGTTCGACTTGTCACTAGAAGAGTATGTGTAGATTTAGAAAAACAAGTCTTAAGAGACTGCTCTAATGATTTACAGCTTTGTTCCAACTCTGCAATCCTTGCCTCTCTTTTCCTCTTCAAGTTGACTGCAAAGGAAGATGTGTAATCTCTAATAAATCCTTTAGTTGCCTGCCATGTATATGCAGGGTCAGAAACTGAGTCGGTATTAGGCCTGTACGATTCTGGGACAAATATGAATCACGATTCTTTTTAGCTTAGAATTGATATCACGATTCTCTGCCACGATTTTCTTCTGACACGTTTAGCACATTGCACATCACCTCAAGCCTGTAAACATAGAGTCTTGAATGAATAAAGAAAATAAAGTACATACTGGCCATTTAAGTACAGTAGGCTACCAAGAATAGTGACATATAACACACTGAACTATGGCCCTGATACAGGCTCTGTCTGAACCCCTTGAACATGTCTTTACATAATTGAAACATGTCAATCAACATGCTGCAGCTACAGCTTCATTCTCTAGAGAAATGGAGTTTGTCAATTGCCAATTTAAGTACAGTATCAAAAACAGAATGATTTCTTAGCACACTCTTTAACTGCTTGCCTTTCATGTCTTCCGCTGCCCTATCAAAATAAAGGCCGGAAATGGCATTTAAAAAAAAAACAATTTAATCGTGAATGGGGTGAATCGAGATTGCGATTTTATAACGATTAATCGTGCAGGCCTAGTCGGTATTAATTGATATAAATTCAGCCAGTTTGGTTCTAAATTACATACAGGGGCGTAGCAAGCTTTTCAAAAGTGAGGGGGATGGATGTGATTTGTTTATTAACAATAAAAACGATGGATACAATGACAGAGGGGTACAAAATGTATAACATACAAGATATAAAAAGTTTCCCATTTAAATGAGTGATACTAGAAAAGTATAAAAACACACTCGGAACTAGGGCTGCACAACATATCGTTTTTTTATCGTCATCGCAATATCAACCGGCGCAATATACACATCGCGAAAGTCTGCGACATATCGCTATAGACACAAAACTGATTTCTTTTTGTTTTAGGTGAAAGAAAATATGAGTAGAAAACTGCACATTCAAATGTAATGGTCATTCTTTTTTAGTGCTGCCTTTATATTCAAGTCAATGTTCAATTTGTTCAATAAAAGAACGTTAGAAATTATTTCATTTCATTTGTTTTAAATTCAACAAGCAATGTGTTGTATTTGAGCAGAATACTAATATAGACCTCTTTCACAAACTGTAACATTCATTTCATTGCTCACCTGTGAACCTTCCTGTGCTCTCTCTGAAACTGATGCCTCCAGCAACTTCCTCTCCTAAAGTGGTAATAATGGGCAGTGGTAAAGGAATAGGGCCAAACAGGTACAGCTATGGCACTAGCAAACCTCAGTGAATATTGAAAAGTAATATCATGAAATAAATGCAAACAATATCTAATGGAAATAGGCTACTGCTGTTTAATGTCAACATTTTTCAACGTTCAGCTTTCAACTTCACTTACAGGATTTCTCTTGAAAAAAGTGTCAATCTTCTCCTGCCTCTTTCTTTTCTGCATCTTGATACTGCAAACCCCATCTCTGCAATAATAATACTGGTTTAATACACTCAATAATCAGTACTGGTAAAGCAATTCTTCCTGCCTCTATGTATTAATGCTCATGGGTAGCCTAATGGGTTCCATTCAGACCTTTACATTAAGTCTTTTACTGTTATATGTCAACAAGACATTTTCAACTGGCTATGCCCAGTATTTAGATCTGTTGTGCTATTTACCAGGCAAATTAGCACATACGTAATTATATTATGATCCGTTTATTATGAATGCTATAACGTTGCTAATGTTACGGAACGTTATACTTCTTACATGGGAAACTACTCGTACATATTAGCTTTCATTTAACGTTGCTAGTGAAGTTAAAAAGGTGCAGTTACCTCCCATCCTGTAGTTACAACTGATAAACACATCATTTTCTAAATCTCTGCTACGCATATAGCTACAGTAACGGCATATAAAAAGAGATGAACATGCCACCGTACATTAAACTTTACGAACACAAATGGCAAAAGACAACCTAGCTAACTAGCTAAAAGCCTAATGTTAAATGATAGGTTCTGTTAGCTAACGTTAGCTCGGGTTGTATCTACCTAGCTACCTAATTACGATAGCAATTTGTACCAGCATTAAAGAGTTAAGCTTTACATTGATGTAACACATTAACGGTGATAACAAATGTACGGCAAACACTAAAGATACTTACATTACCTTACCCTATTCCTTAAAATTACTGGACGCGGTCTGTTAAAACCGGTGGCAAAATTACGAATCCCACTATGGCAACGCCATGACCCGCCCTCCGAAGCATCTGATTGGTTGGGGTTAGGCATTTCACCTCGAGTGGTTATGGTTAGGATAGCGGATTGGTCAGGGGATAGGACCTGAACAAATGGGGTCACTTTACCTTGGACGCCTGGCCAATAGTAGTGATTGAAGGGCGGGTCTTGGCGTTGCCATAGTGGGAACACACCGTTGCCATGAAAAACAGAGCGTTGCTATGGACGCAATCGCTACACAGCCTACGACGTAGCTACGGTGGCAGTTCGACTGCGGAAAAACTGCAGAAAAAGTGTGGGTGTTCAACCCTCTCACCGGGAAAAGTGTGGGTGTTAAAACACCCACATCCCCCACGGGTGCGACGCGCCTGATTACATACATACATACATACATACATACATACATACATACATACATGTCTTGAGTACCCTACTGGAATTTGCTGACAAATCTGTAGCAAAAGATGAACTGTTAGCACTGAGCAAGGTGTGGCGAAAACATAAAAAATTAAATAAATCCCCTAACCCTCTGAGACCGCAGACCCCCTCCCCTATCTGTAAGATGCTTGACCACATCAAACGCGGTTCGTGCAAAACACCAGCAAAACTGCACCTCCTTTCTTAAGTCACAGGTTAATTGAAACAGGTCTAGTCTCTTCTTATGTTAAACAAATAAACCTCTGTTTATTTCCTGTTTTTCGGTGAGGTATGGATTAACACAACTTTTATGCCTTTCTGTCACATCTACTGCAGTCAGATTCACTGTGTTCCCTCGGAAGGAATCACTGCACATGGGTAGGCACTTTTAATGACATCTCAAGCATGTTTAGAGGCTAAAAACATGTTTAAAACCTGTCCTGTTTAAGCCTATTGGGTGCTAACTCTAGCAGGAGGATAACACGGTGTAGGCAACACTGATTGTTTTCGTTTTATTTGCTACTGACAGCAGTCTAAATTTACAAACAACAGAGCTACGTGTTGAAATCTACTATTTGGAAGCTTAAACTGAAAGCTTAACAGGTACAAATTCTCATTTGTGCCGCTTGCAATGAAATTAATGAATAACAACAGATAGAGTGTGTGTGTGTGTGTGTGTGTGTGTGTGTGTGTGTGTGTGTGTGTGTGTGTGTGTGTGTGTGTGTGTGTGTGTGTGTGTGTGTGTGTGTGTGTGTGTGTGTGTGTTGGCAGCAGTGATTTATGTGTGACTAATACTACTAAATAAGACCGTGGTACTGAACATTGAGGTTATAGGATGTGCAATGATAGGGTACTGGTGCAATATTTGCTATGTTAATTGATATGGTATTATGAAATGGGACATTGTGCAATATAGAAGTTATTCACCACAGCATGAGTTAATGGGAAATGTGCAATCATTAAAATTAAAAAATAAAGTGCAATACGAGGGGGAGGATGTGTTGTGTGTGTGTGTGTGTGTGTGTGTGTGTGTGGGGGGGGGGGGGGTTGTGTGTTATTAGATGTTCATTGAAGCATGAGATAATGTATGACTATGTTTGCATGTTGGTTAACTGTATGTTTTATTGTGTGTTTATGCGCGATGTGTCGCCATCTTGTTCTCTCGAATGCCCAAGACAAATTTCTCCTATAGGAGACAATAAAGGCTTATCTTATCTTATCTTATAAATCGACTGAAATTCTCCTTTAATTTCCGCTATCACTCCCTTCACTGCGTTGTAGATCATTGATTCAAGCATATTTAGTTGCTTGACCTGAGCAATTAAGTAGGGATCGCGTTAACATCAGTTACTACGTTAGCTACCGCTCCATGCTAGCGGATTTCTCTGAACGAGTAGATAGTTTAGGCGACAACGAGACCTGCCCTTCCGTGCCTGCAGGCCTTTCACTGAGTCACCGTGATAACCAAGGCCGCTTTAATGCACGGGCTTACCTGGGCTGAAGCCCAGGGGCCTCCCAAGTTCAGGGGCCTCCCATATTCACGTTAGTGATGAGCTAAAAAGGTCATATAGTTTTCTAACTTGTCAGGTTTTCTGTCAATCACTCTAGTCGCACGTTACATGGCTGCTGATTGATCCAAATTAGGAGTGACCCACGTGGCCCCATAGCCTATGGCCCGTGAGCTTACCTATCAGCATGTCTATAGTTAGTTTTGGGGTGTGTCCCTCTATGACTGAGTGATGTCTTCTGTACTGGTTTGCGCTTGAGAGCAACAGCGGGATATTTTTAACAATTTTTCACCGTCTTATTCATCATTAAAGTCATTTCTGACAACATTTTAGGCGAGAAATGATCTGTTTAGATTTCGAATATAGGCAGTCATCCGAAAATCTTTGCCGAATTGACAATTTGCTTCAAAGTTTTCGGAGTTGAGAAGCTCAGCTGGTGGTGGCCCCATGGATGCATTAAGAGAACGGTGGCCCGGATCGCTCGCTCGCTGGCCGGTGTGTCATGCTGGGAGTCTGGGACGCCCCGATGTAAGTTGCCGGTCTGTCAGACCGATCTCGTAAATAAGAGGCTTTTATTTCGCCTTTGACGGATTGTTTGTTTAAATATCACAACACTTGTCCATCATAAGATTAACAGGAACGTGTGGTTAACTGTCTTTTTACCGTTAAACTCCACAAGCGCCTGGTCGCCGACACACACACACACACACACACACACACACACACACACACACACACACACACACACACACACGGCCACAGGCAGCGAGAGAGAGAGAGAGAGAGAGAGAGAGAGAGAGATACCTTCGGGAGACTTGTTTAAATTATGACATAGGCTACATTAGATTTAGTATATAGTTCATACTTTTTTTTGGCGTAGGCCTATTTCTTTTCTGATTTTAATGCTATAAAGACCGTTGCCGTGCTTGCGTCACTCCCCTTACCCCTCCTAGGCCAGTGGGAATGCAAATGGAAAAAAGGATTTTGGGGGAGAGTAGTTCTTAGAATTGCTTAGAAGTGTACTTTTCCTCTAAAAAGTAGGCTACAAGTACTATCCGGTAGAAAACCCTCGGCTTCCTCAGTCATTGTATGTTTTATCCTCATGCCCTCTCGGCTGCTGCTTGCTAACGTTATTTCAGACTCTGGCTCTACAGCTAATCAACAGTTTGCCTCGGCGGTAGACGAGGAAACATCAACTAACATCTACAGATATAATCTTGCTAAATTTAGCCGCATTACTATTACGGAAGAAAAACTCTTGTATCCTTTTCTGCGACATACGCTTCTCTACAGCTAACATTCAGTCAACTAGTCTCAGCCTGCTCGCTTCTCAACGAGTCACGTCACTTTACTCACTTTTACTGTCACCTCTATCAGCTATAACGGTTAATTTTTAGTAGGCTATATTTTAGAACCTATCCATAACCCTTTTTTGCTATTTGCCTCATTATTTGATATACAAAAATATAAATAATGTCACACAGCGAATTAGTAATCATTTAAAAAATATAAAATCCAGCTCCTGCCAGCAGGTGCATGTGATTGGTTCACAGGGCTTGCTGAGGCCAGAGAAGAGGCTCTTTGATCTGTTGCTGTTCTTTGCTAATGCTGTTATCAGTTATTATCAATGTTTGTGCAGACAGGTGATGGTTGGTGATGTTTTTCATAATATCGTTTGAAATCATACTTTCACACATTTTGGTTTTATCATCACCATGAGTTGCTGTGTGTGGTTGTTACATAAAGTGTCTTGTGTTTATGCTCAGGTGGACTCTGTGATATGTTAATAACAATATTATGGTGATGTCTGGCTCAAAGAGGGAAAACTCACTGTTGTATGCCTCGAAAGAAACTAATGCATTTTGTGATATAGATTACCTAGATATTACACTTTTTTTAAATGAGACTCTGTAAATCGAGGGGATGGGGGGGCCTACAAAACCGCTCAGCCCCGGGGCCTAACATTAGGTTAAGGCGGCCCTGGTGATAACAGACAAAACGTTTTGGCATCGAAGAAAAAGCACCACACTTCCACTGTAGCATAATGAGGGTCCCTACATGTAAACCGAAGCATTGATAACGTTGTAAGTGTACAGACAGTTTATAAAGACATTACCTTTGGGTATACAGGCAATCGCCATCTTGGGAAAACAGTCATGACCAGTTGAACCACGTGCAACCAGTAACATAGCTCAAGCAGGGCATTTGTGGTTTGACTGGTCATGACTGTTTTCCCAAGATGGCGATTGCCTGTATACCTGAAGGTAGTATCTTTATAAACTTTAAAATAACCTTTTTCTTTTCAATAAACTGTCTGTACACTTACAAAGTTCTTAATGCTTCGGTTTACATGTAGGGACCCTCATTATGCTGTTATAAAGAATAAAGCCATATTTTATTTTTTTATTTTCTTTATTATTATCCACAATTCCCATTAAACAAAAACAAGACAGACACTTGAAATGTATTAGTACATGAATTACCTATAATTTTCATAACAAATTAATCCTTAAAGTCATTCATTAAACAAAGGCACCAAGTATTCTCTGGTTCCAACCTCTCACATTTGAAGGTTCTTCAACTTTTCTCTGTTTTACAACACTTAAATTAAATTTCTTGGTTTTGGTTTTGGTCGGACAAAATAAGCAATTTGAAGACGTCACATTGGGCTTAGGGAAGCTCTACTCAACATTTTTTCACTATTTTTAAAAATATTTTAAAGACTAAAAGATCAATTAATCATAAAAATAATCGTTGGATCAACAGATGAAAATAATTGTTAGTTGTAACCTTGGTTGACGTTATCACACACAATGAACTAGAGCTTAAATGGTTAGGCGATTATGTGAGTCAATGAGTCAACAGAAAATTAATCATCAGCTATTTTGATAATCGATTCATCATTTTCTTTTAAAGTAAAATGACAAAGACTTTCTGGCTCCAGACTTGTAAGTATTCTCTGATTTTCAATAATTCATTTGGTGTTAGATGGACATAACAGGACATTTGAAGACATCACATTGAACGTCAGGAATTTGTGGTGGACGTTTTTTCACAATTTACTGACTTTTTATATATTTATTATAGATGATTGGTAGGTATATCAATAATGAAAGTAATTGTTAGTAGCTGCCATACAATGAACACCTTAAGGTGCTTCAAAGAGTTAGTTTATCTGCCATTGTACTGTTATATTCACTCCAAGATGTTTGAGAAATTAACTGTTAAACAATTCATAAACAATAGAAAAAAATTGTTTTCAAACCATGTTTAGATAAAATTGGTTCATACAAATCATATATTAATGCAGAAGCTTTGGGGTGTAATGCCCATTTACCTTGGAAGTCAGAAGCCGGCGCTGGGAATAACGTCACACCAGAGTGAACTGCGTTCCAGTACAGCAAGTTAGAATAACCGGGGGACCGGGGACTGACCTGACAATAACATCTAGTGCTGCTTTCTAGATATGCTAGTATGCATTTTTTGCACTCCACTTCTGCCACGGTCATCATTTTGAACATTGATTCTGAACTGTAGCAGTGTTACTAATACACATGCACAGTTGTACAAGTACACATTCTGCATGCATGTACAAGTATTTCTGCCATGTATATGAATCAATCTTAAAGCTACATTATGTAAGAAATTCTCCCATCTAGCGGTGAAATTGTATATGACAACCAACTGCATATACTTTCTGAGTAATCTTCTCCCCCCTCTCTTCATCTCTTCATAAACAACTATATTCCATTTTTTACAGTGGTCATGCCAAACGATGTGAGAGCAGCCTGTTAAAAGGCAGGCTCTGTGCAGGAACTAGGTTGGCTCAGGTCACATATATGTCCAGACCACTGGTGTTGTGGTGACTCTGGTGCCCTCATCTGGCACTCTCTGCTCCTCAGATGGTATTGTGCATCTAGCTGAGGTGGGCTAAAACGTGACAGAGTTGTGGTTTTATTCATGCATGGAGAGTGACAGGTCTTCATTATTAGTTATTTTATAGTATGGTTGTATTGAAAGTAATAGTGATTTGACAAATCTGACACACATGCAGTAAACTATGACTAGACTAATTTTTTAATCTCTGGCATGTTTCCATGGTGTTAGCAGGATAATCCACTCTAAAGTCTGCACTCAGAAACATGACACGGTTATTAATGATTAATAACAAGGAGTGCATTATTTTTAATAACTTACACCACATTATAACATAATTAGAGATTTCAGTCTAGTAAGAGCCAAAGTTGAGTTTGATTTGATTGATAAGGATGTGTTTAGACACGCATGTGTCTAAAAATTGCTCTCCCCTCCAGCCAGTCAGAATCAAGTCTTCGATGTGGTCAGGGCATAGACAAATATGAATTGAGTCATTAGCAGTAAATCAGTGCCTGAGATGGGCCAGTACTCAGCAGTAGTGACAATTCAGATTTTTGTCCACATGAGAACCCTTATTGTTATCAGTATTATTAATAGGCTAATATTTATACATCAAGATTTACTGGGACAAACTAAGAAATAAGGTAAGCAGGCAGGCTGGCTGGCTGGCTGTCGCTGCTGTAGCAGTTCCCAGTTTTGGATCAATAAAGTCACACCAGTTACCGCTCTTTGACTTTGTTTTGGAACACTCAAATTGAGTTAGGGTACAGGATAGCAATACGTAGATGGCTATAAGTAATTGTAAATCATGACTTCTCACTTCTGCAGACAATACAAAGGCAGAGCGCAGTAACTTCAAAATAGAGGTCAAAAGTCAAGTTTGAGCTCAAGATTTTATATGTAGATAAAATTTGTTACTAAAACATCTGACAATCCATTGCCTGTCTTCAGCCCCAACAGCGTGCAATATTAGCTAACGTCAGCTAGCACTATTGTGTCTGTTTCTTACTGTGGCTTCTCTCTCCATATATCTGCCCCCCACCCCAGCTTTTTTATGCTTCCACTGATGTCCTGCCCGCCTTGCTCCTCTCAGCCAATCGCTGCCCAAGTTCTCCGATGGCTGTCTATTGAAGGGGCCGCTGGCGAACGCTGAGCAGGCTGGCGAAGTCGAGGTCCGCCTCACTGTCCTGTGATTGGCCACTGGATGGGACTGAGGCTACATGGAGCCATGTCCAACAAGCAGGATAGCAACTCATCAGAGGGAGAGGAGAAAGGGTGAGACTCTCTCTGTGTGAATCTGTGTGTGAGAGAGTGACAGTCTAAGCTTTCAACCGATGTGCTGCATGACCATATATGCTGAAGATTTAATGCGTCAAATTTATAGTAAAAGTAAAGAGTTTAAACATTTGTAGTGTTCCCTGGACACAAACCAGTAAGAGCCATTAAAAAGGAGTTCCACAGTATTGCAGGTGAATGATGTAAACCCTTTGAAATAAAATATTATGAATTATAATTCTGTTAATGATGGTGCTGCATCCTCAGAATGAGATTAGTAGGCCTAGGACTTTTTTGCCCGCAGTATTGCACCTAAATGAAATAGATTTTCAGTGATATTAGCTATACTTATGATTAAATATGATATACATTATATTGGAATATACACATTTACTCTAGCACTCTAGCTCTTTTGCAGCAGCCGCTGTGTTGCTTTTTTAATGAAATACATGTTCAAACTCGCTGTATGTGCGCATGAGTATTTCCGCCGAACCGTTTGTTTGTGGTTGTTGCCATGGTGAATCATAGTATCATGGCTCCATTCATGCTGTCTTTGGTGCACGCGAGTAACCCTGAGTCAACCTACTCAGAGTTGATTGAACCAACTCGAATCAGCTGTTGTGAAACCGCAAACTCTGAGTTTCCCATCTCAGGATAAATCAACTCAGGTCAGGCTCAGACTCAGAGTTTGTTGAACCTCCTACCTGAAACGGACCCCAGGAAGGATACTATACACAAACAAGGCAAGGGCACAAATGCTCAAAACCTGACAAGACTAAGACACCAAACGATCTGACAAGAGACA
This sequence comes from Gymnocephalus cernua, assembly GCA_023631565.1. NCBI lineage: Eukaryota > Metazoa > Chordata > Actinopteri > Perciformes > Percidae > Gymnocephalus > Gymnocephalus cernua. The sequence goes on along the minus strand of CM042441.1, from coordinate 26,240,790 downwards.
AAGCAAACACAGGGGCTAAATGAACTAGGTAACGAGCAAACACGGGACAGGTGACACCTGAGGTCCGTTTCAGGTAGGAGGTTTAGTGGAAACTCTGAGTTTGTTAAGCCTGAGATGAGGGAAACTCTGAGTTTTCCGTTTCAGAAAGAGAGGTAACTTAACCTCAGAGTCAGTTACTATGGTAACTGAGCCTATGAACCTAACCTGGTCGGGAGCAGGTTTTCTTCAAGAAACCTCGAGTTTCTCTCAGACTCCTCCCCATGGATGTATGAAGAGAATTAACGCTCCTCCCTCTGACACAGCGCTCTTCATTTCCTCATTCATTCATTCAGTCTGGATCAGGCGCATTTCAGCGCAGTTTGTTATTTTGGCGTGAATAAAATAAAACATTGTTGGTTTATTATTTGATAGGCAGACTTTAAAACATTGTTTTTTCTCAAAACATGACATTTCCTTTTATCGACGATCCGTTGATGAAGACGCTGTATGGCAGGGAGTTAAACATATGTCGGAAGATGATATTGACGCATTTTAATTTCCAGATAACTTCCTATTTGAGTGGTATGGTTTTTCTTCCCAGTCTATCAGTTATGTAAGCTACATAACCTTATCCGTCCTCATATCACTAACGTCACCCATCGTGGACATGCTCTATATCCCAGCACATTCTTGCATTACAGTTGTCTCTACAACCTTGGTGATAATAATAATTTTAATAAAGCGCCGTCAGAAGAGATCGCTCTGAAACGTTGTATAACTGCTATAAATCATCTCATGCTTTGTGTTTGGGCTTAATTAAATCCTGACAGTCTAAGCTTTCAACCGATGTGCTGCATGACCATATATTTTGAAGATTTAATGCGTCAAATTTATAACAAAGTTTAAGCAGCGTCCACTTTGAGCGTGAGTGTCTACGGGTCAGTGAAAGTAAAGAGTTTAAACATTTGTAGTGTTCCCTGGACACAGACCAGTCAGAGCCATTAAAAAGGAGTTCCACAGGATTGCAGGTGAATGATGTAAACCCTTTGAAATGAAAGATTATGAATTATAATTATGTTAATGATGGTGCTGCAGCCTCAGAATGGATAGTAGCCTATGACTTTTTCGCCCGCAGTATTGCACCTAACTGAAATAGATTTGAAGTAATATTAGCTTATGATTAAATATGATATACATCATATTGGAATATAAGCATTTACTCTAGCAGCAATTTTCTCCAGCGCAATTTCTCTCTCTTTGCAGCAGCCGCTGTGTTGCTTTTTAATGAAATACATGTTCAAACTCGCTGTATGTGCGCATGAGTATGTCCGCCGACCCGTTTGTTTTTGGTTGTTACTATGGTGAATCGTAGTATCATGGCTCCATTCATGCTGTCTTTGGTGCACGCGCGTAACCCTGAGTCAACCTACTCCGAGTTGATTGAACCAACTTGAATCAGCCGTTGTGAAACCGAAAACTCAGAGTTTCCCATCTCAGGCTCAATCAACTCAGAGATCAGGCTCAGACTCAGAGTTTGTTGAACCTCCTACCTGAAACGGACCCCAGGGCTGGGGAACAGGTGGAGCACATTAGACAATCACACAGGCGGGAAAACACAGGAAGCAAAACTAGACATCACAAGGGAGAACAGAACCTACAAAATCAAACAGGAAATGGGAAAGACTAACAGAAAACATGAAACCAACTAAACACAGAAACTTGACGAAACACTAGAGAACAAGGGAGAACAGAGAACACAGGAACTAACAAAACATACACAATCACAATGAGACAACAGGAAACAAAAACCACCGTACAGAAAGATAAACCATAAAATAAGGAAATACAGGAAAAGGAAACAAACATCACATCAATATACAAAACAGCAACGGAAATATAAACAATCCCAACAGAAATGTCCATAACCACAACACTGTTCAGAAGTCTCCTGGCTAATCCTGCCTTGAAGTTAGAGAAAAAAGATAGCTAGTTGATGTAATCTTACCTAGCTACTGCGCATGTGCGAATCCCTACAAAGATGGTATAGGGGTGAGATGTCTCACTATGTAGCTAAAACAGAGACCTGAACAGAGCTGAAAAGAGGAGCTGCAGCAATGTGCAGTACAACAAATATGGTGTTTTTTGAGAACTAAACCACGTAAACCTATTCTGGTAGAACCTCAAAATACAATTATGAACTTGAAAATGAGCATAATATGGCCACCTTACAATCTATCAATATTTCACTGCATCGATTATATTGGACTGTTGATCATTGAAGTGATATATCGATCCAGATGGATGTATCGTTACACCCCTACACTTGTGAAGGTAGTGTATAATGTAGCCAGCTCTGTGTAAAAGTAGCATGTGTGTATATCCTCAAGTGAGCAGAGGTTTGTATGTTTGTATGTATTATATGTATGTAGATGTGTGATTGAAGGTGTATACATGTGTGTGTGTGTGTGTGTGTGTGTGTGTGTGTGTGTGTGTGTGTGTGTGTGTGTGTGTGTGTGTGTGTGTGTGTGTGTGTGTGTGTGTGTGTGTGTGTGTGTGTGTTGGATTACTGTAGTGGAGTGAGCTGGATTAGGAGCAATGAGGGCAGATGGAGCCACAGAAAGCAGAGGACAGCTCAGGACACCTCAATATGTGACATCAACAGGGGATTGTCGCTTTGTTTGTTTGTGTGTGTGTGTGTGTGTGTGTGTGTGTGTGTGTGTGTGTGTGTGTGTGTGTGTGTTTGTGTTTCTCACAGTGTCATTGAGCATGCACGTGTTCTTGTCAGTGCTGCCTCATGCCCTGACCCCTCCCCTCTGTGATTTCTGAGTCACGGAGCATGCTGGATAAAACACACACACGCACACATGTTCACGAGATGTTAATGAAAAACTTAGCCTGGAGTATGGGATGCTGAAATATAAATATAAATTTGGTGTGTTTATTTTGTGTGTGTGTGTGTGTGTGTGTGTGTGTGTGTGTGTGTGTGTGTGTGTGTGTGTGTGTGTGTGTGTGTGTGTGTGTGTGTGTGTGTGTGTGTGTGTGTGTGTCAGAGTTGGCTGCAGTGTGAAGCCTCTGATTATTTCAGTAGACAGGCTTCCACCATCGCAATTCAATTAACATCTAAATAATAGAACATGCACAGTGTGTGTATTAGGAAAGTATAATTCCAATCAGTGGTTTACATTCCAGATCCATTTAATTCATCTAAAGGAATATATTAGTTTAATAACATTTTATCGATTATGAATTCAATATTAAAGATGAACTGAACTGTAATTTGAGTAAAGGTGATATAACAGATGTATTTTATTTCTTCTCATTGGTACAATGATTAAAATGGCTGAATTTGTTAAAAGGGATAAAATGGTAAGTTGAAAGTGTTGTTGTTGTGCCGCCACAATCAGCTACGTCACTGGCATGATAAGCAACCATAGAATGTAAAGAGTCTGAGGCTAATGGACATGGCTGAAGAAACGGAAACCAACAGGTCTAGGGGGGGTTCATACAGTATTGCCCCTGGCTGCAGTAATGAATTGTATAGGGTTAAGGCAGCTGGGGTTATGATACATTTCCACAGGCTACCTTTATCAAGGAAACCAGTCCTCAACTCATGGCTAGCTGCCTTAAAACTGGCTAGCCCTCCGACAGGATTTCGAGTCTGTAGCAAGCATTTTTTAGCGAGAGACTATTTAGAGAGTTGTACTTTCGATACAACAGGGTCACTGGCGAGGGTTAAGTCCAACAGACTGAAACCTGAGGCCATTCCGTCAATGATCGACTTTTCAAGCTACAGTACAGGACAGACCACCGATGCTGTCTGCTTCAGAGACAGGGCGCTGAAACGCTCACGTCAGGCAGAGGACAGAAGTATGTTTAGCTGTTATCCAGCAAAACACGTACATATTCACTTACACGCACAAATAAAGCCTAACGTGTAGGCTTTATAGCGTTCAACAAAACTGAGACTTAATTGAAATTGAGTCACAAAACCAAGCTAGATACCACACAATCCAACCTAGGGAAAGGGTTAGCAGCTAAACACGTTGGACGCACTTATGTCAAACTCCACAAGCTCGCACTCCGACCATAGACTGTATAAATAAACCATGACTCCGACGATATCACAGATCAATAATAATGCGTTTACTAGCTGCTAACTAAACCACAGCGGGTCTGTAAACAGAATCCAATGTCCCTTTCTACTCACCCTGAAGCTAGCTGATGATCACCGTCTCAGGGCACATTGTCGATGCAGAGCGAGTTCAACTTACAGAAAGAGCTGCTAGTTCCACAGTAAGCGGTATCTGTGCAGTATCCATCCGTGTAATATCCATCAACATCCACAAGGAAAAAATCTGACAACTCAACACTAGCCTTAAGTAAACGGTAAAACTTGTTAATCCTCTGTGCATCTATGGTCAACTTGGGGTAATTCTCCTACGTGCAGCTAACTTTTTTTTTTTTCTTTTTATTTTGGTTTTAACATTTTGCATGCAGCTAACTTAACAAGTGATCCCATTGGATGAATTCGTCCAATCACATTTCAACGTTGATCATGTCCATGCTCCGGCAGCACCCCTACACACACACACACACACACACACACACACACACACACACACACACACACACACACACTAGTCATTTCCCCCCACACGATCCTGTACTGTAGGTGGAGCCTGATCATCCTCCATGTGGTGGTAGTCAGACACTACAGGCCTGTCCCTCACTGGCTCAAATGTGTAACCCATGCTATTCAAATTATTCATTTTCGTGTGTATATAATATGCTGCAGCTGTTGCCTATATACCTTCGCAGGTCCTACCATGCCAGTGACGTCATCAAAATTGTCAGCATTCTAATACTAACAAACGCAATTTTTGTGTTGCTTAAAAAAAAAGCTATATTGTTTTTTTTTAATTATATTTTTTAGTGTCATTTATTTTTAATTGTCATAACCAACACGTTTTCAACGTTGATTCTTTCAGTTCAGTTCATCTTTAAATTTGAATCCTCTTAAACTTTCTTTTAAGTCCATTTACTGTAAGTTTAGCTTTCAACATTTTTTTAAAGTCCCCCTCCACTCAAAAATGTGTTTAATGTCCCTTAAAATGTCAGACCTTAACTATACTGACTCATATCTGTGCATAGTTTGTCACTAGAGAGGTGTTTTTACATTCCTCTCCTGAAGGCGGAGATGTCTGTACACTTGCCTGAAATTTGAGATTTAAACATATCCTGGGCAAGCTTGATTAGGTACATCACTAATGCGTCAGTCTATATCGATGACGGTTCATTTATGGGATAGTTTGGTGCCGCCGGAAGTTCAGCCAGATGTCCCTCACTTTTTTTCTTTAGTTAACTTTAAACTCCTGTCGGATCGACCAATATTAACCGGAACCTCTGAGCAACATGGCAGGCTGAAAATGACAAGTTTTAAGGACAGTTTGGATCGTGCAACAAGGTAGGCCTGCTTGGTGCGTTTGGGGAATGATTGTAAAGATTTACAAAGAAGATGTTTACAGCATTTACTCTCTAACTGGGACGTTTTGGGACCAATAGGCAGGGATTTGCTATGGACACACGGCGATACACTGGTAAGAGCAAATTACATTTAACCATGTATCCAGCTAATTTAAATAGCTCACGTTACTGCATTGTGTGAAAAGTTAACTTAATTTAATATTGTATGTGCCGTTTTCTTTTGCGGGGGGGAAATGTTCCACCAAAACAAGTTCCTTCCCGAGACTATTTTGCAGAGCCACGCTCGCTGCGTCCGTAGTTTAGCGCTTTTTTAAGATGATTGTTTTAAAGAAATGCCAATAAACCAGAGCATGTTTTTCTCCTATCCAGGAATGTTGTTTGGATGGGCCATACCTTTCTCCTCAGCGATGTGAAGATAGGTCTGGAAATGTGAGACTATAGCCTTGAGAACAATGTATTGCATTATTCTTTGTCTTTTTTTAATTTATTTTTTTATACATTGAACTTGAGTATACAAGTCACCTAATTTTAGTGTATATATGCACTGAAAGAAAAGCTTCTCATGTTACGGAATGCTCACTTCCTAGAGTCTCTGAAAGTAGAATGGGAGCCAGAGCCTTTAGCTATCAGGCTCCACTCCTATGGAACCAGCTCCCAGTCTGGGTCCGGGAGGCAGATACTGTCACCACATTTAAGAGTAAACTTAAGACTCTCCTCTTTGATAAAGCTTATAGTTAGGGAGTGAGGAGTTGCAGCATCTGCCTAGCCCGGCCCACCTGCTTCTCTGTCCCAGAAATGCTTGTTACTAACCTAGCTCTGGGGAGCTTGCTCCCCGGAGTCTTTCTGTTTCTTTTCACCCAGGATGAAATCCCGGGATTAGGATGGCACCAAAATCATGGTCCCAGCTGTTGCCGTGGTTCTGCTGAAATTCCCTGCTATGCCGTGCTGCTCCCTGCGCTACTACAACCACTATTTCTAGCTATTGTTTATTAACTATACTGTGATGCACCCCAACGGCACGTCAGACACCACTTACCAAAAGCCTGGGTCTGTCCGAGGTTTCTTCCTAAAAGGGAGTTTTTCCTCGCCACTGTAGCACTGAGTGCTTGCTCTTGGGGGATTTGTTGGGTTTTTTGTAAATCATAGAGTGTGGTCTAGACCTACTCTATCTGTAAAGTGTCTTGAGATAACTCCTGTTATGATTTGATACTATAAATAAAATTGAATTGAATTGAACTTCCTGTTTTTACCGCTGACAAACATCTATATATTATTTTCTAAGAAAGTGATGACTACCAGGAACAGCACGGCTCTGTAGGTAAAAATAGGCTTCATCCACTGCTTCTTAAACGGCCTTTCTTCCTCTAGTATTGAGGCCTTGCCCTCAGGCAAGCCCTCTGTAGTTGTACATTGAGTTTATTAGCTTAAGTAGCACAAGCAAACACAACAGCTGTGTATTAGTTCACAAGCCTCTTGGCCATTTGACCTGCTAGTGTGTGACACGGACAAATAATGAAGTTGTGAGGGCTTTCATATGAAGGCATGAATAAATCCAAGTTAAATGATTCATGATGTTTACCATGGCATAATAATTCAAGAAAGAAACAGCGTCACAATTTCACAAGCATTTATTTTAAAGCTTCTTTTTTGTATTAATGAACATCCTTTACATTCAAGCCATTACCAAATGAGTTGCTACAAAGCTAATTAAGACTTATCAGCTCCACAAAACTCTCTGTATTTCTCAGCGTGGCTATGTTCAGAGGATTATGTCGTCTGGTGACTTTCGCGCAGAAACTTGAGTGAAGATAATTACCTCTTCTGAAGAGTCCATCATGTTTCTATATCCTCTGTGTCCTCCTTGGCTACTAGCAACTGCCAATGACAGTATATAAAAATGGACCCAGTTACTCCGCTGTTTTTGACGGAGACAAGTGAAGTCTATTACCAGCACTTTTCCGGTGATGGTTGAGCGTTACTGAGCATTACTGCGCAATTGCAAACTGAGCTTCCCGCTGTAGATGTGACCTGAGCAACGTGTCTGCAAGTCGTAAGTCTTCTGGTAGCTGTGCCAAGAGAAATCTCAATTATTCCCAATCTTGCAGACGAAGAGCGTAGGTATATGTAAGGAGATAACATAGGCACAGGCTAATTATTGCTAACTAAAATGCTAGTTAACATTAGTAATTAAACTAAACAGCTAATGTATATCGAAACTGCCTGCGAGCTTCTCCTGTACTATACAGTAATTCCTCTACTATGCGACAGTAAGTCGCGTGGTTATGACACAATCGTTAGCCTATTTTTATAAAAACGTCGGCTACGGAGCCATAACGTGAGGTACAAGGTAATTGAGCCTTTTGTACATTGTCGTGTTTCTTTAGAAATAAACAATGGACAAATCAAGTCTTTAAACGCTTTAGATGTAAAGTTATTGGCTGTCAAAGTGACGCCAAAATGAATGGCAGTCAATGGGATGCTAACGGGGGGGTGATGGATAGGGGTTAGCAAAATGGCGCGGCTTCGCTCTGAGGAGAGAAGCCTGCCCCCTTGGCAACTGCATGGAGAAGGGGGGTGGTACGCGATCACGGAAGGCTTGTATGCATATGTGGATGTGCCGACAGCTTTGTTGTCATTACTTATAATTCCTCATGGGGGCGACAGAAATTACGCACTACAGCTTTAATGCAATAAGCTATTTAACATGAGTGGGTAAATATGTATTTTTTTATTATTATTTAGTCAATTTACACAAAGTAAAACTTATAAGCAATACAAAAGAAAGAAAAACAAACAAGATCATCAGCAACATAAGCAACAAATAAGCAGCTCAAATAATATTGTTCATGTTAAATTATCATTTTGGATATTTTTCGAATGGAAATCTTTAGATAATGTTGTTGCTGTCTTCATTTGCTGTAGCACTTTTTTTTAAATCTAACCAGTGTATGGTAAATGGAGATACCCTTACGAAATTAAGTCTATCATTATTTGTTATAACGTTTGATTGTGTGATTCTGAACATGCATTTCTATAACATTGTCTGACTAACGATGGACAGTTACAAGTATCAAAATTGATGCAGCAGAACCAGATCTAGGCCTATCATCTTTTATTCCACGCATTCTTCTTCCTTGCCAAAATCTGGCACCTACATTAGGCTTACCGGTAGTTTGGTGTTTGGGCATACACAGTTACATTTCTTGCCCACCATCGTGGTTTTGCTTTTCGTTTTCTATCATCATATCAGTTGTTAATGCATGTTAGTGATTGTATAAACCATGCTAACTTAACAATGAACTTTTTGTCGAAGCCACCACACCCCAGCATGTTCCAGCTGACGGTCTTTCAGCTGATGCCCTCAGGACAGAGCAATAGACGACTGTATTTGCATTTATTGCCACCATGTGGTCCCAGGGTGGTGTATTTAAAACCTCTATTTGTCTATTATGTCTTTTTTGATGCTGCCACTGTGGTGCCACAGTTTGACATTTTCAAAGAGTTAATTTGCAGTATTTTTAACAGCAATTAGAATACCTGTGTCTAATTTGGTGTCAAGTTTGGATGGTGGTGTTTTTTTTAACCCTCTTTAAAACTATAAAAAAAAGAAAAATACAAGAGCAAAGGTATACAGAATGGATGTAACAGTGCATTTATATTCTCTAATATAAGCTCCAAATGTTGGCCGGATAACTAGCTTGCTACCCACAGTTGTGATTCTGGAAACATTGAGAAATCAGCCAGAGACAATGTTTTCAACCAACTCCTGAAGCTAACGTTAGCTTACAATAATTAGTCAGCTATACCCACAGTAGTAATCCTGGAATCATTGAGAAATTAGCCAGAGACTGTGTTTGCAACCAACTCATAAAGCTAATACTAGCTTAATTAGTTAGCTATCTGCAGCGGATAAACTCTGCTACAGTTGTCAATGCGTCGAACTCCGTGTGCAAGGTTTCTATGTGTAGCATTGACAGGAGGGTTGACGGTAGCTTATCACTGATTGAAAAAAATGACTAAGTAGAGGCGACTGGATATAACTAGTGAATGAAAACAATAACAAATTGTTGAAAATAAAAAAGTCAGGGTAGCAATGTGGAGAGTATGGCTTGTTTCTGTTGATGTATTGATGGGATTTGTGCGGCAGAAATGTACATAATGCTAAATTTACCATATGAGCTGTCATAGTAAAGATAAGCCCAACCACCTTCAATGTTTTTACCCAGCCTTTATTAGCAACCAGCCTTTTCATTGCCAGCCACACCCTTGGCTATTTGGTTTGGATTGGGTTTGGTTTGGTTTGGATTTTCACCCTTTTTAAAACCAAAAATACAAGCGCAAAAGTGTACAGAATGGATTTTACTGTAATTAGTCAGCTATCTGCAGTGGACAAACTCTGCTAGCTGCAGTTGTTGACACATCTGACAAAGCGTGCAAGGTTTCTGTGTGTTTCTGTGTGCAGTAGCTTTGCATTGATTGAAAAACACAACAAAGCAGGGGTGCCTGGATATAACTAGTGAAAACAGTATTTTAGTTACAACCCTCTTTCAATGTTTTTCCCCAGTCTTTATTAGCAACCAGCCTTTTCATTGCCAGCCACGCCCCAGGCTGTTATTGAAATACCCTGATAGGGTTAATTTAACAACACTGTTCATTGTAGTTTTGAATCCTGGTATAACTGGGTCCTTGACAATAACTGTTCATGATTATACTTGGAGGTAAGTGAGGTCATAGTGCAGTCTAATTGAACTGATGACCTATCACGTATCTCTGTGTCCTCATACAACTTCACTCAGCTGTGCTGGCGAGACCGCATCAGCCTGCTGTTATGTAATCTAGTTAGCATTAAAGCTTAACTGGGTTTGTATGTAGATAGTCAACTTTTGTTTGGTTTTGTTTTCTTCTGGGGACAAAATGAAAAGAGCGGAACAGAAGGAATAGAATAGGGAGAAAGTGACAGGAGTAAGATTGTAAAAAGATAATAGACCAGGTGACAGAGACGGAGAGATAGAATAATAGAGAAAGGCAAGAGGCAAAGAAATAAAGAGGAGAAAGATCAAATAAATACAGAATAGCAAGGGCAGTAAGTGAAAAGGAGCGAGAGTGGTTGTACAAAAATGACTAGGAGCGTGTCACCACACACACAGACAGACAGACAGGGAGACGGGGGAGCTGGACCAAAGCAACTAGAAGGGAGGGAGAGAAAGAGGGAGGGGGGAGAGGGAAATAAACAGAGTAGCTGTTCGAGCAGCCTGAGGTCTGAGGCAGAGAGCCATATCTCAGCTGATCGCTCTAGACTCTACTGTACTTCACTGGGATGGACTCGAGTGCTCAGGTCACTGGGAGGTTGGTTCATCTTGGCGGGGGTTGGAGATAAAGGACCTCCTCTTAGAGGTTTATAGATCAACGAAAGCTGCAGTTAGCCAAACACACTCAGACTTCTGCTTTTAAAGAAGTGGCACTATTGCAATACTACTCAAACAGAGCAACAACAGTCTGTTTTTTAATGTTAACAAGGCTGCGTGGGAAACGTGCACTGACTCGTGCTGACTGCTGGGAGGCTGAAACAGTAGAAACGAGCCGCTGGGCTGCATTCTCTTCTTCTGAGATTCCTGCAAATTGAGCAACATGCATATTTTACAGCCGTACTGCATCAACAGGTTGGTGTGTTTGTGTAAATATATTTCTGTCTGTCTGTGTGTTGAAAAATGTGTGTGCTGCTGCCGCTGGCATCCACATCCCGTAGCGCATGTTTACAACTGATAAAGAAGGAACGTTGAGTTCAGAAGGGCTGGCCTCTGTGTCAGTTTGTAATATTGTTCAGCTAACAAATGCATTAGTGTTCATAACAAGAGTCCACAAATTGAATTTCCAAACTATCATCACATTAAAGTACTTTAATCTAATAACATGTCTGGAATTGTCAAATGGAACATTATTCTACAAATCTTTTTCATGAACTCATTTTGTCAGGTTTTTTTCTTCTTTTTTTCTGAAGTAATTAGCAGTGTTGTGACCAAGTAATCTCTGCTCAAAGCCTAAGTAGCCTAGTTGTATTCTTTGGGTCAAGTCACAGATTATGTCAAGTCAAGTCCTTAGTTAAGGCAAGTCAAGTAACTTTTTTTTTTTACATCCAAGATAAAGCACTCTTACCTGTGGTATCGGCTAATTTTAAAGAGAATAGACAAGGTATTAGTTAATGTATTATCTAATAAAATGATTGGCTAGTTTGTATAACTAGTACAAAGGGTATGACATTGAATTGAGTCTGTATTATAATTATTGATATTCAGTGAAATTAATCTAATCAAAGCAAAAACTAATTATTACTTATTTATTTTATATTCCCTCCCCATCACTTTTCGTTTGTCATCACTCAAGTTTGTCAGGGTTTTCCCAGGCTAGTACTCTATGTTCATTTGGTGAGATTTCTGAAAATAAACGTGGTGCCTTACCAATAGAACAGGACTGTCTGTAGCCTGACAATCAGCTGATGTAAATGTGTTTCTTCTTAATGATTTTGTTTCCTTTTTTCATTGTGTGGGAGATGATATCAGTTTTTAATGCATGTTAGGGATTCTATAAACCAAGCCAACTTAACAGTAAAGTTTTTGTCGAAGCCACCACACCACAGCATGTTCCAGCTGACTGTCTTTCAGCTGATGCCCTCAGGATGGAGCAATTAGACTCCTGTATCTGCATTTATTGCCACTGTTCTACCACGTGGTCCCAGCATGCATTGCTGGCTGCCACAATGTTTGTTTTGATGCTACCACTGGGGCGCCACAGTTTGACATTGTCAAAAAGAGTCAATACACAGTGGTTTTAAAGCTGCACTAATCAATATTTTGTAACTGCAATGGATTAAATAACTATGTCTAATATGAAAGGTGTTAAGTCTGGATGGTGTTGTTTTTTTGTTGTTGCCCGCTTTAAAACCAAAAATAAAGACTAATTTGGCCTACTCTGTTTTTGCGTCGAACATCGGTCATTATTAACAATTATTCTAGCCTAATCGATAATCAATTGTTAAGGAAGCCGACTATCGATTACATATATTTCTTAAAGTTTGCATCCCTAGACGTTGGCTAGCAATTAGAGGACTGCTTGTGTCTACCACTGTATCAATTCAAGGACCCACTGTTTGAAAATGACTATGATTTCAAGTGGAATTACATTTTTCTTTCATTGTTGTCATTGTTAACTGCATGTGTTGTGCATGAATGGAAAGCTTGAGAGCAAAAGTAAGAGGACAAGGCTTAGCAAACAGAGCACTTCAGCCTCTTTTAACTCATTGTTTTGGTTATCGAGCCCAAACTTTGCTTGATAAACCCACTGTACGCTACCTGCCCACAATAATCACACGGATAAAGGTAGCAACTAGCTGGTGAACAAAGTGGAGCATGTAGCAGCAAAATAATCAGAACATTTCCTTGAGGAGTTGGTGGAGACAAAAATGCAGCAAAATAAATAAATAAAAAAAACAGTAAATACTGGACTTCCATCTGTCAGGTGGACATAACCAAAATTCCAATGGGATGACGATGTTTCCCCTTAATGTGTAAATAGGCAACTGTTTGCTAGCACGTTCAGCATCAAAATATGTTTTCAGCCTATTCTGCTGCCCCCTAGTGGCCAGAAATGGATTAATCCAGCTTTAAATTGCACAGAGTCTGGCAGTTTTTAAAGATGCCAACTTATTTTTACTGCACAATTGTAGTATTTTAGTTTTTTTTTACTCAATATATGCCTGCTTTTAGAGCCAAAGAATTATTTCAATTGCTGTATTTGCATAAATGGACACTAGGCCTCCAATGATTTTATGCCACCACCATCATGTCATGGAAACACTGTCATCACTGTCACACACTCCATCAAATGACATTTATTGAATAGAGGCAGATATAATAATGTGGGTGTTTCTGTTATGGTAGCAGCTCACCTCACAGTGATCAGAGACCAGACAGTTTCCGCACGTTACTGCCTGGCCATGTGCATAGCAATAGAATTAATAACTCTGCTCGACCGTGAAGCGAAGCAAGAACAGAGAAAAAAAGAGACGTCAGAGGATTTTTCTTTTTTTGGTTGCAAGAGGAAAGTGGATTTGACAGCCAGAGAGAGGAACGGAGGGAGGGAGGGGAAGAAGGGAGGAGAGCCGTGTTACCTAACACTGCTAAAGGAGGAGAGGAGAAATGTCTGGGAGGAAAGAAGAAACGTTGAAGGAGCAGACAGGAAGAAATGAGTGGTAGCCAAAGTGGGAGGGACAGAGAAAGAGATTTTGTGGACAAGAGAAGGAAAATGAGAATGGGTGGGGGGTGTAGAGCAAACAGCCAGACATGGGGATATATAGTCCCAAAAAATGCAGGGAGAAGGGATGTTAATCCAAATCTGCTGCCAGGAGCAAATGTAGACTCCATTCTGTGAGATAGATGGAGAATAGATGGAGAATCATAGAAAGAGATAGTATGGAATACACCTGTATAAACTGAACACCAAAGAATAATATTAACTATTCAAATTATTAACAAATTAAGGCTACTGTTTCACAGTACTGTGCAGGGTCCGAAATTAACACTTGCCAGTCGCCAAATGTGGGGATGGGCCGACACACAAATGCATAAACACTGGCGCACACACCAGACACCAGCCACTACCTTCTGTTTAGTGACAGTTAGTGTTTAACTCAGGCTAATTAATTAGCTAGTAAGGTGCAATTTTTGGCAGCCAGTCTTCCAAAAGAAAGCACAGGAAACAGTCTCATTTCACCTGTAGGCTCTGACACACTTTCCGCACTCCGTGTCCAGCTGTAGGCTTGTACTGGTGTTGATGTTCTGTGCATTGTTGGACACATGCAGCCACTTTCCTGAAACTGCTTGCGGGACTGACACAAGTCCACAGTGGCCCGCGGCGTGTATGTCCGAGCCTGTCTCCAGCACTTCCACCTGCAGGTTATCAGCTGTGTCTGCCTACTCTCGGACAGCCGATTTAACTCGCCAGTCTTCATCAATATAGTTTCATGTGTCACGTAGCTCTCCACAAGCAGAAAAAAAGAGGATCTTAAAACGCAACTTGCAATGTGATCCTGGAGGAAGCGGTGTGTCGCGATTCTGCCTTCTCACAGGTTCGTGAATCTGAGTGTCGCGCTTTTGGTTTCATATCGTTACAGCCCTAAAAGGAAAAATAATGTGTTCATCACAGTGTTTTTTGCATTGTAACATTGCTCTCTCCTCCCCCCCAGGTGGCCAGATGTGCCTAAGAGAAAAAGTAAGAACAGCCAGTGTTCGGTGAAGAGCGTGTCTGGTAAGGATTTATCATCTCTGCCTTTGCCGCTTTGTGTTTCACGTCTCACGTCCAATCAAGTGAACACAATTCAAGGTTTCTTTTAAACCGCTTAGTCTTTCAATATGCTGGGAGATTTACCCAGTGTTCAATGTAGCCCATCACAACACAGATGGCTCCCCTGGGCTTTCGATAGTGCCCTACGTTTCATTACTATGATAATCTCCTTCTCATAATTTTTTATTTATATTATTTCCCTTCAGAGGCTTTGTTCAACACAAATTAGCCCAACTAGGTGACAAAAAGCTGAGCTTGAAGGGTAAGTTTTTTTTTTATCCTGGACCCTATTTGTTTTTATGTGTAAGTGAATGATGGGAACAACAATCTTTGAAATTGGTCCATTATTAGGCAAGACCGCTGCACTCGTCAGTCAGAGAAACAAGCTGCAATGTAAGTTAATTCTGCAATTGCGCACCTTTTGATTTACGTCCACAAAAGTGCTTGTTTTACCACTGACAGGCTTAGATTATTGTTCCAAGTGTCTCATAACATTATGGAAATTCTAAGGAGGTCGACCTTTCTGTTAAAGAGTAAGATCCTTTTTGTTTAACATGAAACAGCCCCGAAATTCCTATTGCTAAAGTCACCAGACTCCATGTAAATAAACTGTAATTTTACCATCGTAAAATACGCTGCATTCAAAGTCGGCAGACACAAAATAAAACAATGAAAAGCCGTTTTGGTTTGTCTTTCCACTTTTCCAACAATCCAAACTCTAGTTTTGGTTAAAATAAACACACAGTTTACATGTAAAAAATATGTTGATTATACACGCTAAAAGTATGTTGTTGTTTTTTAATCTGGTAGGTTTAGCGATAGCCATCTCGGAGATGTTTCTGGTTAAACTAAGAGGATTTTACTCTATTTCTGTAGGCATCCTTTCCATAATGTTGTCAGACTTATAAGAACAACTGCACTTTATGTGGACTAAATTGGCAATGCACATTGGCCCTATATAAATTACATTTTAGCCGGTTTGTGGCTGCTGTTAACAGCGTTCTCGCTCAATACTGGACCAATTTCAAAGATTGTTGTTCCCATCAGTCACTTACAACACAAACATAGGAAAATAGGGTCCAGGTTGAAAAAAACTCAGATACCCTTTTTTATATTTGAGTAGAGCTGTAGACAGGCCTCTTAAGTGACAGGACAAAGTACGGAACTACCAAAATTAGGGTTCCGACATGATTGTGATTTACAGTTTAAAACGTCATTCAGCAATAATTTTTACCAATCATACATGACCAACAATTGTAACAAATCCTGCATACTTAAACGTACAATATGTAATCTTCTGCCGATAGGGGTCTCTCAATCAAAAGGGAGTTTTTTTGATGACCTCATGAAGTTGTGTGGGATCATGGGAGTTGTTGTCGTCACAACCACCATTGCCGGTGAAAATGTATCTGAAAATGTATCTGTTCACGGACAAGTTAATGTATTAAAGTTTCATTCATGTTACGTTTAGCAACGTTTCTACATGTTTTGTCATGTCATTCTAATGAAATAGCGTTGTAACATTATAACGTTACTGTACGTTTTAGCCACCAAGCATTACCATGAGCCACTTGTCAACATAGCACAGATCAATATTACATTTCATATTAATAAATGCCTCTACTGTGTTACTGTGTTTCAAGGTGCCATGTAATTAGTTAAAGGTCCCATGACATGGTGCTCTTTGGATGCTTTTATATAGGCCTTAGTGGTCCCCTAATACTGTATCTGAAGTCTCTTTCCCAAAATTCAGCCTTGGTGCAGAATTACAGCCACTAGAGCCAGTCCCACAATGAGCTTTACTTAGGATGTGCTATTTCTGTGTCTGTAGCTATTGAGGAGGAGGGGGGGGGGGGGGGGGGGGGCAAGGTGGAGGGTGGGGGTGTGGCCTTGACCAACTGCCACTTTGCTCGTTTGAAAGCCATGATGTCTCTCTCTCATGGGTTGGCCAAATTCTCTGGGCGGGCAAAGCAGAGAAAGGGGAGGTAACCTTGCTCCTTATGACCTCATAAGGAGCAAGATTTCAGATCGGCTCATCTGAGCTTTCATTTTCTCTAAGGCAGAGCAGGATACCCAGGGCTTGGTTTACATCTATCGCCATTTCTAGCCAATTGGGGACCATAGGCAGGCTGGGGGAACTCATATTAATGTTAAAAAAGTCATAAATTGAAATTGCCAACCCATGGGACATTGGGATTAAAGACTAGAGGGATTAAAGGTTACTGTAAATGACACCATTGACAGGCGACCAAATGACATGTCTGTATCACTGATTAAAGGCAGTGTTGGTAATTATTTCCAATATACACTTTTTTTTATATTGAAAATGGTCTTTCCACCCAGACAGCAGTTAATAACTGTGAAAGGGGAGAGAAAAAGATCTGTCATCTGTAATATTCAGTTTTTGCTTGCCGGTGAATGAGACCTGAAGTAAAATTGCAGTGCTTTCTTCTGAAGAGGCGACATAGCGGTCAGGGGTTAGATGGAGCGTTGATATTACAGAGGGCTTAATTTGAGCCGGAACATGTCCCGGCACCTCTGACGTTGGATCTGGAACCTTTTTTATTGGATCCGGCACCTTCTGTGTCACTATGAAAAATTAATCGCCTAAACCAGGAGCGCCAAGAGCGGTTTATGGCCGAAGAGACGTTCTCGTCAGGGCTGGAGCAGGAGTCCATAGGGATCCATAGGTGGCGATGTTGCTGCGGCCTCTTGGGCGCATCTCCTCAAGTCTGGAGATGATTGCTGCAGCCATGGAGCGTGGGCCTCCAAACGCACCACCTGCACCTGTTGTGCCCCTTCCTCCTCCCCCCACTCCATATCCGTCCACCCGCTCCATCAGGAACTCCATCACCGTGCATTGCCACTCCCGGACCCTCAAGTGTCCAATCCCGCCGTAGTTCAACATCACGTCTCCTTAAGTCCTCTAATATTTCCTCATTATGTCATTAACACATCCATGATTCATGGAAATGTTGTGTAAAACACAACAAGCCACAAAGAATGCTGCGACTTTTTGAGGACTGTACTGTAAAATGCCTCCTGACCTATCCAGACACCTGAAGCGCATTTTCACTAATATTTTTCCTTGTAATTATGTATGGTTTGCAAAAATGGGAACTGTTGCGTCCATGTAGATGAGAGAAGCAAAGTGTGCGCGTTGTGCACACGCTACATTATAGCCAAGCATGCGCCCCTAAAATAGCATCTGAATAACACGCCACTGACTTTAGACTAGCGCTACTGACTTGAGACTAGCGCCACTGACTTTAAACTAGTGCCACTGACTTTAGACTAGGTTTTTCCTGGTCTGTGGCGGAATTGTTTTCTGAAACTGCAAAATAGCACCAGAGAACATTTGCGCCTAAACACGCCTCCTCTTTTCGCTGAACCTCCCTTCTGAAATTAAAATAAACATTGCCCTGATGTACACACAGCGTTGTTTAGTTTTTAGTCAGAGAAGCATAGGCAGTGTAATTTTTTTTCTTGTTCCGTTACTTCCAACCCGTTTTTGAGTCGCCGGATGACCTCCGGCTGAAGAATCCGCATTTGTTCACCTGATTATAATAACAATAATAGGAGGTTTTACTTGTGTGCTCACAAACATTCAGTGTACACATATCAGTGTAGGAAACATCAAGAATTGATTTTTTTGTTGTTGTTTAAATCGTTAAAAGCCATGACAATCAGTTTTTTAAACGTTCCAATATAATTCTTTTGTTTGTGTTTAAATCATGGATATGGCATTTAAGAGATAAGTTAACCAGTGACAGGTAAACATAGTGTTTTCTTTAGTGCTGTACTAGTAGTATTAACTCTTTTTATAGGTTGGTGTGAATACAACATGCAGCCCTGACTGGTGGCGTGATTTTTCGACACATTTTGAAGCCAAATGTGGACAGGCTAAAGACTTGGTGAACGTATTTACAGCAAACAATAAAACATTAGGCATTCAACCTTTTCTTGAAATCTACAGTATATTTATCAAAGATTGGGGGATTATATTTAAGAATGCTTTAAAGAGCCAATTTCAAAATAGTTAAATTCAAGTTCTTCCCTTCAAGTGTACCAGGACACATATTTATTAAGCAATTTACCCCTCTTTTACAGCAAAGCGCATAGGAGACTCTCTATTGATGACTTGATTAATCACATTTATGCTTTGAGTAGAATTAGACACAAGGATTTCTCCTACGAACTGTATATCAGCCCCATTGTATGTTCTTCAAAAGAATATAAAAATTAAATCCTGATTATATCAATATCAATATCATTCCAGTCTGTAGACCTTTTATTCTTATGTTTGCTAACAATGTCAAAATTGTCTTTTTATTATTATTATTTAACACATTCCATATGCCCTTGGTATACTTTTTACTATCATTTCATATTTTATTATAATAATCTTTCTTACATATCCTCATGATACTAGTCAATTTATGTTTCTATCTTTTGTACTGTTTTCTGCTTCTGTAGTTCTGTATTTTATAAATTCTTTGTACAAGGTATTCTTTTTTTTTTTGCATGCATGCATTTTGTAGTCCCTTTGTCATCCATCACTGTAAACCTCATAAGCTGTTATGATATCAGGTCTGTGTGTGCAGAAAAGTGCCAGTCTTAGATATGTTCTATCCTGGATCACAGTCTCTTGGGGCCCAATCCACAGGAGCTTCGTTAAGGCCCCTGTGATAACACTCAGCCCCCTTCCTTCCTCTCCTCCTCATCACCACCGCTCTTCTTCTCCTTCCTTTCTGGCCCCCTCCCTCGTCACTCAAACCCTTTCCCATACCTCATCATGCTCACCGTCTGACCGACGTCCCCCGCTCCTATTCATTGTTCACCTTTCTCCCATTCCACCCTGTCTTCCTCTTCAACCTCCTCCTCCTCTCCTATAGCTCTTAGTGTCTCTGTTCCAGGGTACATCCCCAGCTACCTGGAGAAGGATGAGCCGTGCGTGGTGTGTGGGGACAAGGCGACCGGCTACCACTACCGCTGCATCACCTGTGAGGGTTGCAAGGTACAGTACATCATCTCCCTGTTACTAAATGATATTTGACACAGATGAGACTTGAGTTGACTGTTCACTAAACCAGTGAGTCCCAACCAGGGGTACTTGTACCCCAGGGGGTACTTCTGAACGTGCCAGAGGGTAGGGGGAAAGATTGTGAAGGAGCTCAACTAATTTGAAAAAGTAGACATTTTGATTTGATTAAAAGAAAATATCCGCTGTAACGTCCGCTGTAAAGTAACGAATATATAAGTGGTAGAAATAAATAGCTGGATTAATACATAAGCAGTTAAAATAGTTAAGCTAAAATACTGACAAAACAGATCAAATCGTTAGCTAAAAGTAATGAATAGATGGTAGAAATAAATAGCTATAATTGCTGACTAAACAGTTCAAATAGTTAGCTAAAACTACTGACTAAACGGTTCAAATAGTTAGCTTAAACTACTGACTTAACAGTTTGAATAGTTAGCTAAAACTACTGACTGAACAGTTCAAATATAGCTACAACTACTGTTAACTACTAAAAGTAGCCTAATGGATAAAGGGTTGAAACATTTAGCTTCACTCCCAAGTAGTAGTAATAAGATTGTTGACCAAACCAACCTAAATATTGACAGGTTGTATGAAAAAAATAACAATATCCACTTTTATGTAATGAATTGTGTTAAAAAACACATTGGGAATTGATGAAGTGGTATGTGAGTTCATCTGACAGGACTGTGGGGGACCTCAGACGATAAAGGTTGGGAAACACTGCAATAAACCACTCCCCCGAATATTGATTGTCCAATTCTAGCTTAGCATATTAAGGCACACAGGCCTATCAAGCTTTGGATTTCTCCACGAGACACTCCATATATGTAGAATTTGGATTGTGGTGTCTATTTTTAGCCTTTTCCAAAACCACAAATACACAATAAAGTCAACTGGAGACTTATGAAGCTCACTTGATAAGCTAGCAAGCTACAGCTAATAAAATCTGCACAAACAACATTTGAAAAATGTGGCTCCAGCTCAAAAAGGCTGTGACTATTTTGGAATTACATCCTTGATGTTCCTACAAGTGGACGGAGCGAGGCTTGACAACAGACAGAAACAGGTAAGTACAGAAAATTCAGTAGCTTGCAGAGCAAGATCCAGGGTTTAAATACTGAGCTTGATTGTGGCTGATGACTGGCAGGTGTGTACGGCAGGAGAGTGGATGTTGATGACGAGCAGTTGTGCGTAGTCAGCTGGCTGGTGAAGGCAGGAGAGGGAGGAGGGAAAACACAGGAGACACACAGAGAGGCAGGGCCAACAGAGAAACTAACAAGGACAAGGTGCAAACCTAAATGAAAAGTAAGAAAGATAACAAAAACTCACAGCCAACCGACCCCAACCATCACAAAAAACTAGAATACCAAATAAAGAATAAAGAAATCAGGTTTCATACTAAGCTTTTGAAATTAATTGACTGTAACCTTTGTTGTCTGTATTGGTTATTATCATCCAGAAAATAAGGCCTAAAGCAAAACAGAACATTATTTCCCTTTTAAAAAGCGAAAAAAATAATTCACAGGACTTATTACATTGTACAGAAAAGGACTTGACAGGAATCCTCTTGATGGTAGTTGTTTGTATCTGCTGAGCGGAGCTTTATTATACAGTGTTTGGCGTCCCATAGAGCAGCCGGTCTCCGCTCTCTAAAAATGGCCTCTGCCGTACTCATATGGAAAATGAGGCACACCGGAATCCTGCTGTGGTGTTAAAAAGCAGAAATTACACAAACCCAGGGAGTCCTATTGATATAGATATGGATACATGTTTTTCTTCCTTGCTGTGCAGTTTATTTTGATATGTATTCAGAAGGATTTTACGAAATAGAGGAGCCACTTTTCTTACCTGCCTCCCTGGTACATTTCTGCTTAAACGTGTCTTTGTAAACCACTTAATTAACGTGATTCTAATCAAACTGCTCCCCAGATGTCTTGCTCAAAAGTGGTTACTAAGAGACTCACAGTCAAGGCATCACTTCATTACCTAACCATTCTTGGCAAGCAAGATCCTGCCATGCAATCATCAGCCTGCCATGTAATATAAGCCATTGCATGCACTTGTTTTATGCTAATAAAATCACAAGAACATTTCATTCAAAAGTTATGGAGTTGCATGTTTCCCTCAATCTCTGAATGCTCGTTCTATCTCTGTGGTTTCCTTTGCTCTCTTCAGGGTTTCTTCCGCAGGACCATCCAGAAGAACCTCCATCCAGCTTACTCCTGTAAATATGAAGGCTGCTGCATCATTGACAAGATCACCCGCAACCAGTGCCAGCTGTGCCGCTTTAAGAAGTGCATTGCTGTGGGCATGGCCATGGACTGTGAGTTATTCTAAGCCCATGTATTCTCATTACTACTTGCAAATACAAGTAGTAATGAGAATCAAGAAGCAGCCTTAACCTCATGGATCTCTTTGTAAATACAAAGAGATCCATGAGGTTAAGGCTGCTCTTGTCACTACGCAACTGTTGAAAACGTATTAGGAGCACAGAGCAGACATATTGTTAGCCATATTAGCAGGGTTATTATAGTAAACTAAAATGAAAATAAGCAGTGAGAAATATTTTGTAGTAAAATGAAAGAGAGGAGACTGGGGTTCGTGTTTTGCTTAAAAAATAGAAAGTAAACTGCAAGTTTTTATTTTTATTTTTACGGAACAAATGGAACAAACGGAGCTACGTCACGTTCGTCGTGACATTCGTAACCGGAAGTAACGTCTGATTTGATTACATAGTCCTAGTGCCTAAATACACTCACCTAAAGGATTATTAGGAACACCTGTTCAGTGTATTGTTAATGCAATTATCTATAACCAATCACATGGCAGCTGCTTCAATGCATTTAGGGGTGTCGTCCAAGTCTAGACAATCTCCTGAACTCCAAACTGAATGTCAGAATGGGAAAGAAAGGTGATCTAAGCAACTTTGAGCATGGCATGGTTGTTGGTGGTGGTCTGAGTATTTCACAATCTGCTCAGTTACTGGGATTTTTATGCACAACCATTTTACAAAGAATGGTCTGAAAAAGGAAAAACATTCAGAATGCTGCAGTCCTGGGGCGCGAAAATGCCTTGTTGATGTTAGAGGTCAGAGGAGAATGGGCCGAGTGATTCAAGCTGATAGAAGATCAACTTTGACTCAAATAACCACTCGTTACAACCAAGGTATGCATTAAAGCATTTGTGAAGCCACAACATGCACAACCTTGAGGTGGAAAAATGTTGCCTGGTCTGATGAGTCTTGATTTCTGTTGAGGCATTCAGATGGTAGAGTCAGAATTTGGCGTTTAACAGAATGAGAACATGGATCCGTCATGCCTTGTTACCACTGTGCAGGCTGGTGGTGGTGGTGTAATGGTGTGGGGGATCCCTTTCACCATCAGAACTGCCTTAATTCTTTGTGTCATTGATTCAACAAGGTGCTGGAAGCATTATTTAGAAATGTTGGCCCATATTGATAGGATAGGGTCAAACACGGTATTAGTATGGTGTTCCTAATAATCCTTTAGGTACGTGTATAATCAGGTAGTTTTTGCCTAAACCTAACCAAACTGCAACAATTTCACAATGTTAACGACGTGTTTCAAACTGCAACCTTACTGATTTAGATATGAAGACAGAAAGTCCTCTGGGTCATATTAGAGGGCAGGAATAAACAACCTATATCGTCATATGGTTTGGAGGACTTGTTGATGCAACTATGTGTACATAAAACATCTAGTATTACGCGGTTTCATATATTATACATTTATATTATTTTATATAATAATAGCTCTCTTCACAACAAAGTCCTTATATTTCCTTTTAGCATTCATATTACATCTGACATTTCATTCTGACTTCCAGTCAGTATTTCCAGTCAGTATTTCACTGGATTTCACTGGACCATCCAGCTTCAGTTCTGAGAATGTTGAATATCTAGTAACATGTCTTTAATTTGAATCTGTTCTGTTCTCCTATCAGGACCAAATTCGCTGACAGTCACAGGTTTAGTTTGTGTTTCTGCAGGAAATGTGAGGTGAACATTCATTTGTTAGTGATGTAAAATATGCACAAATCAGAGTGAAACAGGGTTTTTGCAGGGTCTTAAAAAAGTCTTAAAATTTCAAAATTGTAGGCTTTAAGAAGTCTTAGATTTGCTGTAGTATTTTGTTCTAGGTCTTAAATAATTTTGAAACAGGTCTTAATTGTCCTACGTCCATGTAACTAGCACTTTAGAATAGAAAAATAGAGAAATGAGACCACCATGCAAGTTACTGTATATTGCAGCCAATCAGCTTTTGTGTTATTGGTGCGAGCGTCTTTCAGATTGTACCACAGGCATGAAACAGATTTTATTATTTAGGTGTAGGGAAGTGCAAGTTTAGCAATACTTCGGTTTTACATTTAATTTATTATGGTCTTAAATAGTCGTAAATTGACTTGGTGAAACCTGCAGAAACCCTGGTAAGAGCATTCAAGTACTCTGATAGCAGAGTCCTGTGATTAAAAATACTGAATGATTCATCCAGTCACAGTGCATAAATGACTGTCATTTAGCCTCGCTGCATTAACTCGCCTCGGTGTTCTCTTCCCCTGTCCCCGCCGATCAGTGGTGTTGGACGACTCGAAGCGCGTGGCCAAGCGACGTCTGATCGAGGAGAATCGACAGAAAAGAAAGAGGGAGGAGATGGTGCGGACGCTGCAGACGAGGCTGGAGCCAAACACGGTAGAGTGGGAGCTGATCAGGATGGTAACCGAGGCCCACCGGCAAACCAACGCCCAGGGCGCCAGCTGGAAACAGAAGCGCAAGTTCCTGGTGAGCTTTTAGTTGGGAGCAGACAGCCTCCCGGCACAGCACTGTTGCATAATAATGAATAGAAATGTTTGACAAACAAAGTCAATAGGTGGGACATGTTCAGTTCATGGGTGGCTTAGTATTAGTTTAGACTTAGTATTCTTTGCAGAACATGAATTTGAATTTGAAAGCTGATCTCCGTTTTATCTCCAGAGTCAGGCTGTACCGGACTCTCCTGGTCATGTATTCAAATATTAATATTTTTATTTTAAACAGTTTTATTCATTGGGGTTTTATTTACTTGAGCATAATATACATGCTTGTTTATGTAATTGTCAGAAATAACAGGAAAAACGACTTTCCAGTTTTTTATGAAACTTGGTGGAAGGGTGTAGCATGGGCCAAGGAAGAACCCATTACATTTTGGAGCTGATCCGAATAACGGGGCGGATACCCAAATGATTTGTAACTTTCGTTAGCGAGATAGGGCATTTGTGCTGCATTCATGTGGTGTCTGAGAAAATGAGTTCCCCACTGGGAAAGTTCATTAACATTGTGAAAAAGGGCATGCCTTGGCGGTAGGGTTGTGCCACCATCGTGATGCCACACCCCCCCACCCTGTCAGACCTATTCGCAGGCGCTGGACGGGAAATTAACAACTGTCCTTCTCCATAAACAACAGGTTTCCCACCGCTGTCAGAAAGAACAGGGGAGACACTTTGTTTCTCTCACTATGACTACTAGTCGCTACTCGCTCCAAAGCTAATCGCTGTCACTCTCTCACTTCTCCGTTGCTCTATCACCCACTCCCCCCCTCCCCCCCCCCCCCCCCCCCCCCCCCCCACACACACACACACACACACACACACATGCCGGCTGGACGCACACACCAGCGTACAAGTATAACCATCAGGCCACTTGTGGATGCTATGGCGAAAGCTCTGCGCGGAGTAACAAGCGTTAACGTGGACAGCTTCACACTTTCCTTTCTCCCCTCACAAGTTTGTGGACACTACTATGTGTGTGCATCAATACGTAAGTCTGGTGTCCTGTGGGTACAGGACGATGTTACGTAGGATTGAATGTACTATGAATGTACTATATGAATGTACTTAGTAACAGTAGGCTAATTAATGCGGGCAGTATTTTGTGTGAGCTATATTGCGCATCTGTTCATGTGCGCTACAAGAGTTATGTTTCTGTTTTTTTTATTTCGTTATTCAGTGCAAACATAACGGAGAATGTAGTTTAATCTTAGTAATGATGGTATATCAGGTTATTACTGCTGCTCTGTTAAAGGCAAAAGTTCCACTGTTACGCA
Organism: Gymnocephalus cernua; assembly: GCA_023631565.1. Taxonomy (NCBI): domain Eukaryota; kingdom Metazoa; phylum Chordata; class Actinopteri; order Perciformes; family Percidae; genus Gymnocephalus; species Gymnocephalus cernua. Next base: position 26,214,849 of record CM042441.1, on the reverse strand, counting down.
GAGCACGGACATCTGCACCGTAGTTAAGTGAAAGTAGGTCAAATTGTAATTTATTGTCCATAGCAGGCTGCTCTGATCTGCTGAAACCAAACCCAGAGCGTTTTTTCTCATTCCAGAAATGTTGTGTGAAAAGCAAGAATAAACACCCTCGCAGTCATTCAATCAACCAACGTGTCAGTAGCAGTAGATCAACAAATGGGTAGCCCAGGCAAGAGCAGTGAAGCTGTTTTCAAATTCAGTTGAGTTTTAATTAGTTTTTAAAGCGGGTTTGCTAGTTTAGTTTATTTTATTATTATTATTTTTTGAAAATACTTAGCCTAGTTTTAGTTTAGTTTTTATTAGTTGTTGGGGTTATTTGTCAGGGGCAAGATTCAAAAAAGGTTAACTTAACAAAAACATACAATTTTTAGAACTATGTAGGCTATTCACAATGTATTCAACAATAACACCCATACGCTACATAAAATGTACATATGATGATGAGCACAAATATGTAAACAGTCTACACAAGACGCCGCAGTAAGTGGAAAATATGTAAGTGACGTGTGCCAGGAAAAAACCTAAATAGCCAATAGACTAAAGAAGACATACATGAACAGGTGTTTTGAACTTTGGTTTTGAAGTCAATTGACTCATACAGTTGTGTAGACATCCCAGTATTAATACACATATTAACCCACGCTTCCTCCCGCTTTTAGTGTTCCTGCGTATTCACTAACCAGCAGCTATCGGGTTGCCGGTGAAAGCACACCTAGTGTTCTGTCCTACAGTTGTCTCCGTCATGCTGCCTGGCCCTGTACCCATACACCCATGCCCTGTACCGGGGTTAGCTTCTGTTTCAGGGAAAGGGGTCTTTGCGTTCTCCTTTACCTTGTTAAGGTAAGCTAGGTTAGCTTCCTTGTGCGCGCTTCTCAAATGTACTTTCAAATTTGTGGGATTTTTCCCTTTAATAAATTGTCCACATATTTTACCACCTTCCACTGAAAGGAACTTGCTTTTATCTGACAGTTATAATCAAATAGGAATCTGCCGCTTTCTTCCGACTTTCGGTACCACCATGATGCCAGGCAAGGGGCATGGACTATGTTGTGTTCAATTTTACATGGAATGTCGGAATTTTTGGGTTCCCAGTCAGAAACTACCCTATATACCTGAATATAAGACGATCCTGAATATAAGACGACCCCCCCCATTTTTGTGGAAAAAAATCTGGTTTTGTTCTACGACGCAGTGTCAGCCCTTTGCACCGCGTCATTGGTGTACACCACCCAGTGCTAGCTTTGAATTCATTTGTCGGTATGTTCAGCTCCTTGGCTAACTCCAGAGCCCTCAGCCGAATGATTTCTCTTGTGATTGGCATCGCATCCTGACGTTTTTCTATCACATATTCATAGATTCTATCATCAAGTTCTGCAAACTTGCCACTTTGAGGTCCACGGAAAGCTTTCCTTTGGCTGTTGGTATTTTTTAGTCGTCTTTTTGTGCTCGCCACCTCCAAACGTTGCATTCTGTGACTCAAAATTTTTTGGCAGCTTTGCAATTATTAGATGATTCCGCCTCATTCACAACCATAAGTTTAAAGTTGGCATCATAACTGTTTCGAACGTGTTGGTTTATTTGACCAACTTTTGAAGCGCTTTTCTCAAGATAATCTCTTGACCTCTCCATGGCGGCACTTTGTTTATTTAATTCATAACACTGTCACTACCGGTAATTACATAGCGTGTTGGCGCCCTCTACTGTTTCCCCCTGCTTTCTACCTTTCCCCCCGCGATTTTGTCTATATCGTGAATATAAGACGACCCCCCATTTTTCAGCCTATTTTTAGGACAAAAACCTCGTCTTATATCCGGGTATATACGGTATATGTCTATGGCATAGATTGTATAAAACAGGTCTATGGTTGGAATAATCAACTCTGAAAGATATAATGTTATTTGCTCTATGAAAGACATTGACATAGATGAAAACTAAGGACATTTACTCTGTTATTTTATTTTAGTTTTGCAAACAGACATTACAGTTTTAGTTAGTTATTGTTCTTTTGTAATGCCTCGTTTTTATTTTTATTTCAGTTAACGACAATGTTTTTACCACCTATTACCACCATTTTCAAAATAAAATACATCATGTTCACGGCGGATCATTTCCCTGCACTACACCTTGAAAACGTCGTAATGGGCGGAGACAGGCCTGAAGTCAATTGTTGTTGGTTTTGTGGTTCTGCTTATAGAAATTACATCCTGTTATATTGCGCAGTCATACGTGAATTCGCGAGATCTCGTGGGTCCTAGTGACTTCAGCTGTCAGTCATGGCCGCAGCCGTTCCACAACGAATCCGGACCTAGTGGGTATTGACGGACGGCGGAGCATGGAGCCGTCACGCAGCGGAGCCGATCTGCAGACGTTCCGCAGTCAGTGGAAATGAGGAGTTAGTCGACTACGAATTTCTGTTCTCCTGTCTACACCCATACTGTCTTTTATAGACCAGTGGTCCTCGCAGGAGACGCAGAAAGAGAGGCAGAGTTTGTGTAACCCTACAGTCACACATGCTACAAAAGAGAGTGACAAAGCGACAGGCTGCCATTCATTTTCAATGGGAGTGGCCGTTTGCCAGCGACAAGCGACGAGCTCGCCGCTGCCACGAGCAAGGGGGGGCCGAAATAGACAAGAAGGATATTTTATGCAAATGCTGAGCGATGTGACAAAGTGACTGCCAATCGCAGTGAAGGCAGTGTGAGGGCAGCGTTACGTATGTCAGTGGTTGCTCGAGTCGAAGAAAATAATTTAAGATGGCAGAAACGTTTCAGGACATCGTATTTCTGTAAGTATCTGATAAGTTTGGCATTTTATCTCATATATTTTGTTACTTTTATCGAGAAATAAATATGTTTAAATCCAAAAACATTGTATACCTCTGAAGTGACTTGTAAGACGTGATTGAAGGTAGCACCAGAGAATTTCTGTACTGTTGCCAAGCAACCAGGAGTAGGCTAGGCAAGCCCAGGAGCGCCCATCAAGTGAGTGTGTGTCGCTCTTTTTTATGTGACTGTAGGGTAAAGCTTAAATTATACTGGCCGTTCGCAAGGTGGCACACAACATTGTGACGTCACGGGATCGCCGTAATGGCCAAATTATGCTCAACGCATTGAAGGTGGCACACGCCGTCGTGACGTCAAAATGACCTGCCGGCACGCCCGGATTTAAGCGTGCGAGCACAGGTCGCGCAGCACTCTAATTTTTCAGCCACACACGACAAACCGGGAACAGGAAGCATGGAGCTCCTGGGCAACCGGATGCCAGGACTCTCTGAGTGACTGGAAGTCTCTCTTGTAAACTTACTGGGTTAAGATGAGATATTTTATGGTGAATGAAAGGCTTGATCTGACGAAGTAGGTCATCCAATCAAATCGAAGCATTCATGTCAATGCTGCTGCCAGTTCTGCTGTTGTTTATCTTTCACGACGGCGCGCGCCACCTTCAACGCGTTGAGCATAATTTGGCCATAAGGCTCAGAGCTTACCTGGCATCATCCTACACACGCGACCTGGGCCATCCGTGTGTCGGGTTCATCGCCTGCAATCTGAGTTCTCTCGTACACAGTTACCGATGGCTCCGGTCGACGGCCCCCGATTCCGAGTGCCCATTTCCCCGCCGCTGGAGCAGGAAGCGCTCCAGGCGAGGCTGTGTGCATGGGAATCTCCGCCCACTCAGTCGTGCTTCCCAACAGACTGAACGGCGCTCAATTCACATGGCGCTGATAAACACCAGATCACTCACAAATAAGACTTTTATCCTCAATGACTTTTTTACGACCAATGCTCTCGACTTTCTTTTGTTGACGGAAACCTGGCTGAAACCAGGTGACAACAGCACCTTCTCGGAGCTCCTCCCCCCCGGCTGTTCTTTCCTCAACTCTCCGCGAGTTTCAGGTCGAGGCAGTGGTCTGGCCACTCTCTTCAAGGATGAGTACAGATGTAGATTGTTACCTGCACTCTGTTATAATCAAGGGGCCAGGCTTCTCTCCTCAGAGTGAAGCCTCCTATGGCGCCATTTTGATGCTAATAAGCCATCACCCCCCGTTAGCATCCCATTCACTGCCATTCATTTTGGCGTCACTTTGACAGCCAATAACTTTACATCTGAAGCGTTTCAAGACTTCATTTGTCCCTCGTTTATTTCTAAAGAAACACGACAATGTATGAAAGGCTCCATTACCTTGTACCTCACGTTATGGCTCCGTAGCAGACGTTTTTATAAAAATAGGCTAACGATTGTGTCATAACCACGCGACTTACCTTCGCATAGTACAGGAATTACCGTATAGTACAGGAGAAGCTCGCAGGCAGTTTCGACGTACATTAGTTGTTTAGTTTAATTACTAATGTTAACTAGCATTTAAGTTAGCAATAATTAGCCTGTGCCTATGTTATCTCCTTACATATACCTACGCTCTCCGTCTCTGCAAGATTCGGAATGATTGAGATTTCTCTTGGCACAGCTACCAGATGACTTACAACTTGCAGACGCGTTGGTCACGTCACATCTACGGCGGGAAGCTCAGTTTGCAGCTGCGCAGTAACGCTCAACCATCACCAGAATCCACACTTCACTGGTCTCCTTCAAAAACAGCGGAGTGACTGGGTCCATATTATATATAGGTCTATGGTTATGTAGAATGATATGATCATAGAAGTAGGTCAGTGTGACCTATGTGGGATGTCTTGTGTATCACTCTGAGCCAGTCGGGTTGGTAACAGCCAGTTTATTCAGCCTCTGCCTGCATTTACAATGGAAGACAACAGTGCGTGAATGCTCATCTCAAAGGACAACAGCTAGCATGCTCTGTCTCGTTGGAAATCCTCCGTTACTGTGAGGAATTTCCCATCTCTACAACTTAATTTTCTCTGTTCAAAATGTTGACATTTTAGCAAAGCAATCTACATGAATAATACATGTAATTGAAATAAAGAAAATTGAAGCTGTTCTCTTGCAAATTAAGTCAATATATAAACAAAATTATAATATGGCTTCCTCGTACTGCACTGTTACCTTTTTTTCCCTTTTTTTATATTTGAACAATTAATAATTATGTGCTTGACTTTTCCCACAGTATAAAACATCAGTATAAAACATCAATATAAAACAACAAGCAGATCACAAGTAAACATTTTAGTACCAAACATTTCACTGCTGACTACAGCAACATAGCATACTGCAACGTACCTGCATTTACAATGGAAGACAACAGTGCGTGAATGCTCATCTCAAAGGACAACAGCTAGCATGCTCTGTCTGGAAAGACGGCACATGTAGATGCTAGTTAGCATGCAGAAAATAATTTTCAAGTAGTAAAACATGAATAAAATGGCTGGTAACTAAATACAACTATTACCAAATTAATTTCAGACAATTATTATATCCAACCAAACAAACTGGGTCAACTTTTAATTGCTTTTTAAGTAGTTAACGCTATATTGTCCACAAGCATTCACAGACATGTTACCTCGTTGGAAATCCTCCGTTACTGTGAGGAATTTCCCATAATGCTGCACTACAATTACTCAAAGCAGGTACGGCTTTTAACAGTAGATGGCGCAGTTTTGCCAATTTAGTAGAATTTAACCTGAACCTATTCAACTATGTTACATAAGCACCCGTTGGTTGCTGGAGAAACAAGTGAATAGTTTCGAACGTCAGCTGTTTGTGGCTGATCTGGATTCTCCTGTGTTGTGTGCAGTTATTGCCCACCAAAGCTCAACAAGGATTTTATGCGCGAGTTTTCAGAGTTTTTAGCTGATGTTCCAAAATACGACAAGCTCCTGGTTTGTGGGGACTTCAATATTCATGTGTGTTGCCCTTTTCCATGAATGGTTGTGTTAACCGCGTGATATCTTGTTTCCAGTCGGATGACATTGGCCAGGGTCCGATGCTGCCCACTTCCGAAGGAGATAAAGTGGACCTGGAAGCCTTCAGCGAGTTTACCAAGATCATGACCCCCGCCATCACGCGCGTCGTTGACTTTGCCAAGAAATTGCCCATGTTTTCAGAGGTAGGTTCAGTGGCTGGTTGGTCACTGCACGATGTGAGTCTCAACACGATCTGAGTCGCGTTGAGTTGCGCATCCTGAGATTTAAACAATTTATGGCATAACGACAATAACAGAAGATGGGAACAGCAATAATAGAAGATATAGAAGATGGAAATCATTTCAAAAACGTTTTTGCTATCTATGATTGTTTGATTGCTAACGTTAGGTCAAAACGCCATTCAAGTAACAGCCTTTGTTGTGTTTGATTGCTATCTTGTGGCCAGCAGTGAATGAACTTGGTTATGTAGGTCCATTTTTACTGACTTTTTTATATTTTATTAACTGACGTCACGTCGTGCAGTGACAGGTGGTGTAAATCTTTTTATTACATGGCTTGGTTGAATTCTAATGTAGAATGCAGTCTGTTATTTCTTATAGACCTTTTCAATGGAATTACATCGCTAGGCAACCCAGCTAACAATTTTTGGTTCCCAAAACGTTTTCGTAACGTTTGTTTTTGGTTGCGGAAACGTTCCCTGAAGGTTAGTTTTTGGTTAGTCTGTGGTTAGTTTTTGGTCCCCACAGCAAGTTTTGTGAACGTTTTGTAAACGTTAGTTTTTGGTTTGGTCGAACGTTCTCTGAACGTTCCCTGAACGTTCGCCTAACGTTGTAACCTTTAGATAACGTTTGCCTAACGTTGCAACCTTTAGATAACGTTACCCTAACGTTGTAACCTTTAGATAACGTTACCCTAACGTTACCCTAACGTTGTGACCTTTAGATAACGTTACCCTAACGTTCCCCTAACGTTGTAACCTTTAGATAACGTTACCCTAACTTTCCCCTAACGTTGTAACCTTTAGATAACGTTACCCTAACGTTCCCCTAACGTTGTGACCTTTAGATAACGTTACCCTAACGTTCCCCTAACATTGTAACCTTTAGATAACGTTACCCTAACGTTACCCTAACGTTAGGGTGCATGAGCAGGAATGAATTATTATATATTGGCAGGAATGAATGAACAGGCAAACTTGATCGGATTTAAAACTTTAATATAAAATTAAAAATACAAAACAATATAAACAGGCCTGAAAAAGTTATAAGCAGAAACAAATAGAGTGGGATGTAGAGTGGAAATGTAGTGCAAATGTAGTGTGCAAATATAATAAAAAATATATATACAAAAAATACAATGATGAATGGAAAAAAACAAAAATAGAGCTCCATGTCTTAGTCCCTCTCAGCTGGCTTAAAAAGAAAGAAACAAAAGTTTGATGTCATACTAAGAATCAATACGTTGACAAAAGCAAGACTAATTGCCTTACTAACAACTCTGTTTGTTCACATCATATAGAATTTCAATTTACCGTCTGTGTGGGGCAAACTTCAGTGCTAGCCCGATCAAGTCCTCCACTCCTGCTGCAGTCAGCGTGGGGAAGTTCTTCTGTGAGGCCGCTAGAGTAGAAGTCAAAATGAAGCAAAGTTACAAGTCAAATTAAAACCTCTTATCAGCCAAGCTAAGCATAATACTGATGTGAACAATAAAATAGCACATGCCTGTTATAACCCTGCATATAGTCAGGTCATGGAAGGCCTTCTTTGCCTTTCTTCCCCGCAGACTATACTGCTTCAGCACATCGTTGGTTGCCACTCGCCGTAGCATACGCCGGACTGTAGAGCCTGAGGTCGGACCTCCAAGCGTTGCCAGGAAAAGTTGCTTTCGAAAAACATATAGAAATACAAATTATACATGTGGAACAAAGTGGGGAACTTGTACAATCTCATTTTGTAAGATAAGTCAGTTCAGTTATAATGATATTTGAAGTTATGCAATTATATAGTGTTAATCTTAGGGCACTTAAATACCATTTTGTTCCTCCTCTCCTGATGACCGAGACTCCTGCAGCTCGGTGACTGTCGAGCAGGGCGACAGCAACATGTCATCGACTGGAGCAGAGGGAGGTGACTGGGAGCTCCTTAAGGGCATGAGCAGCTCATCCATCTTTTCCTCAAATGTGTCCATCCGTTGTGCCATGCGGCCATGCCATGCGGCTCATGGCTATGGAAAAATGTATGGTTTTAGTTGTTATACATGATATACTTACATATGTAAACAACTTAAGTGAGTCTTCTTACCTCTCATTTCCGTCTCCATGGCTGAGCCACCTCCCTCTGTGTGATGAGTTCTCCTGTTTACGACAACAAAACAGTTGAGTTACTCTCAAGGTCCTTGTCATGAAATTGTATTAATTGGAAATGGAAAATTCAAAGCAACCGTACCTTCAACTGGGTCCCAAGATTAAGTGGCAGGCCGAGCTTGTGTTACAATAGACCCCCCCCCCAACTCTGGGCTACCAGCAGGTTCCCTGTGTGGTGTTGACTCATCTAAAAATAAAGTAGATATGAATATTGGTCAGGTCATTTATGGTAGGTTTCTTGTACATGTAATTGCAAAAGATTAACCTATGCTGATACATTAGACAATCGCTAAAAACTAAACAAATCATCAGAACAGTAACGTGATATGCACCAGATTGAATGTCAGTAGTTCCATGCTAGGAAATATGACTGTTTCTTAAATGCATGCATAAATGTAAACTTACAGACAGGGCTTCCAGACACACGCTCCGTCCTGGAATGCTTTCTTGCTTGTGGAACGGATTCATCTGAAATAAAAGACCATACAGTTTGTACTGATTGCAAAATAATATTTTATTTGTGTAAATAATGTAGTCACGTAGGTGTAATCATTATATCGTGCTAGTTAACCTGCAGTTTCGTGAACAGAGCTTCTCTTAAAACATCCATGGCTTTACCTCTCATCCACGTTACAGGCTTTACAGCATACAGCCCTCGGATGTATCGTAAGATAAGTGTTAAACCCTAAACCCACATCGGCTCTTAGGGACACATAAGATATTAGCTACGTTAACGTTAGCTAGCTACCTAGCTCCATTATTTAGCTTGAGCCCCCGGCAGTATGCGATATCCATGTAAAAGGCTTTACAGCATACTTATGATACATCCGAGGGATGAATGTATGTAGCTATAGCTACATTTATCCATCGGATGTATCATAAGATAATAATACCATGGATGTATTAATAGAACACATGGTGAATTGCAGCCTCCAATTTGAACGTGCATTCAGTGAGTCCGACTGAGTTCAGCTCGACTCGCTGTATAATGCTGGCACCCATGTCAGAGCTTTCTTAAAGTTGTTTACCAAAATCTCTCACCTTGTTGTCCATGTTCCTTATGTCGTCTAAAACATCACCGAGGGAAGGTTCAGTCTCTGTCGCCAACTTTGATGTATCCATAGGCTAGCTAGCTAGCTAGCTGTTTCCCGCGTTAGCATTCGGGCTAGCACTGCTAGCCTAGCAGTCTTGAGCGGAGGACAGTCTGTTGACGGTCGACAATGTCTTTCTTGGCATCTTTGTCCTACCTTGCGTTATAACACCGCCGGTGAGGTGTAGTCAGCATATGTTTTAGTCAATGGCAGTATTTTAGTTCGAATTTGGGACCAAAACGAACGGAGCTAGAGAACGGCGTGCTGCTGGCGTGGTTCGCCGGTGTACATACGGAAGTTAGGACAGACTTTCGGTCACCTGAAAGCAGATTGCCTTCCCCCTACTGGCGCGGCTTTTTTTGTTTTCTCAAGATTTTTTTTTTATGGATTTTTTTATTTTTATTTTTGCCTAAGACACCCTTCCATTTAACCCGGGGAATGTGGCTCCATAAGCGGATAGAAATCTGCCGTTTCGCCCTCTACTTCTCCGGTCAAATACTTGGAAAAAAATCCCACTATGACACCCTTCCATTTAACCCGAGGAAGAGGCTCCATGAGCGGATAGAGGTCTGCCCTTTCTTCCTCCTCTTCGCCGGTCAAATACTCGGGAAAAATCCCACTAAAACAGCCTTGAATTTAACCTGGAGAAGAGGAGGGAGAAACGACAGACCTCTATCCGCCCATGGAGCACAATCCCCGGGTTAAATGGAAGGGTGTCTTAGGCAAAAAAAAAAAAATCTTGAGAAAACAAAAACAAAATCTCGAGAAAACAAACTTTGTTATATCGAGATAACAAATTAATAAGTCGTTATCACGAGATAACAGTGCATAAAACCCCCCACAAAACTATTGTTTTTTAGCAAAATTGATATCAGCCTAAACATAGGCTACATATATTTTCTTGCTATGCTGTTTATCTTACTTAGCTACATTTTATAAGACCAGTCTTATAAAACCAGGAGCTGGTTTGAATAAACATTTTCAAAACCGCACTCAGAACAACCAAAAACAACCAAAAACAACTAAACGGTAACGTTGTGTGGAGGTTACAGCGCAACCACAGGAAAACGTTTCAGTTGGTTGGTTTCCCTAACGTTGAGGGAACGTTATAACCCTGAGGAAACGTTACCTCAACGTTACTTTTTGGTTTGGTTCGAACTAACCTTTAGATAACCAAAAACTAACGTTATCTAACGTTCCCTAAACGTTTTGTGTTAGTGGGGAATAGCCTGGCCCCTTGTTAACTTCCTGGCAGTTGATTCCATTCACATACACTGCAACAGGAAATCAGCTTGGGTCCATTTAGAATGTTTATGTTTACATCTGTGAAAAGGTCTGGGTTTAACACACCGTTGCCATGCAAAAGCAGAGCGTTGCCATGGACGCAATTCTGTTCACTCTGGAGGACAGCTATCAATCAATCCGCTGAAAGAAGTCCGGATAATTTATCAGCTGTGGCAAAGAGTGGGGAAACGTGAAGCAACTTCTGTCCTCCAATTCAAGCAATGACAGCAGATCTGGTGAGCGTCTATCGCTACATCTTTATACGGTCTATGATCGCTACGTGGTAACTTCAGCCGTAGGGACAACAACGCTAATTAGTTAGCTTACATTGCAACATGTTTACGTTACAGGTGTGTCAACATGCAGCGGCTGTGCAAAAAGGAAACGAGATGAATGAGGACATGAAGCCATTTAACTCGTCTCACTTCACCGTCAACAGAAATGTTCAGTTTAATGTAAATACGAGCAGCCGATAGCCCGCTAGCTCAATAACACCTCAGCTAATGCTGTGTTAATTCCTGCAGTGATTTAAACAGCAGCTGGGTAATTTGTCTACCATGGCAGCAGTGCACCCTGTCACTGCGCGATGTGAGTCTCAACGCGATCTGAGTCGCGTCGAGTTGCGCATGCTCAGATTTAAACAATTTACGGCATAACGACAACAACAGAAGATGGGAACAGCAATAATCGAAGATGTAGAAGGTGGAAATCATTTCAAAAACGTTTTAGTTATCAAATGCTATCTATGATTGTTTGATTGCTAACGTTAGCTCATAACACCATTCCAGTAAAAGCCGTTGTTGTGTTTGATTGCCAACTTGTAGCCAGCAGTGAACAAACTTGGTCATGTAGGTCCATTTTCACTTACTTTTTTTATTTTTTATTAACTGACATGAGGGATCATGCCGTGAACATGTGATGTGTTACGCTAAATAATACATTACTGCCATTTCCATCTTCCATATCTTCGATTATTGCTGTTCCCATCTTCCGTTATTGTCGTTATGCCGTAAATTGTTTAAATCTGAGCATGCGCAACTCGACGCGACTCAGATCGCGTTGAGACTCACATCGCGCAGTGACACACCCCATAAAATATACATTATAATTTTGTCCCAAAGTTGGAGACCATGTAGAAATTTTGCATGTGTTGAGTGGAGAGTTTGTGCAATATTTCACAGAGAGTAATGGGTGTGCAGAGATGTATGCATAATGCAAATATGATAACATTTCAAGTAAGGGGGATTTTCGGCCTTTATTTTGATAGGAAAGCTGAAGACATGAAAGACAGTCCTTCCAGAAAAACGCAGTTTTTTGTGATTGTTGTGATTATGCGGCACGTTTTCTTAAAAAATGCAATGGAATATGCAGGATATTTATGCAATTTTATGTGATGAAATTGCAGGAACTTGCAAAAATTTTGGATTTTGATGCTAGGGAGTGTGGCAAGCTGGTTTAGCCAAGGCCAAAAGGGGAAGAAGGACACAAATTACAGTTGTTGCCCATCTGAGGGTCATGCGACAGCAAGGGGGGGGGGGGGGGGGGGGGCTATAAGACTTTGAGCCATGAAATGTGAGGTCTCAGTTCAGGGAAGCACTTTGAAACAGTAGCACTTTCTATTTTGCTTAAAATGTTTGGCAGCTCAGTGAAGCAATTTAAACATTTTCGCTATAACAACCACCTCGCTCTACATTATCCCTTACTTAACACTCGTGTTTATCTGCTCTAATATAAGTTGTGATTATTAGCATGTCGGCTAACTGGGTTCAGGTGCGATTTCATTTTTTTTTTAAGTGGGGTGGCACGGGGGACCAATAATCAGTCAGGGGGGGGCCTGAGGGGGGTGGGGGGAATTTTATCAGAATATAGCCTAGAAAATCTGCTTAGAGATATAGGAAATATAATTGAATAGGATAGAACAACACAGTTTATTCTACTTCGTTTAAGAATGCTTGATTCTGATTGGCTGGGAGGAGGGCATTAACCCGGCATATTGCCTGCTGACTGACTGAGCACAGCGTCATCAAATAGGACGCTTGTATTTTTTTTTTCTATCACAAATTTGAAACATGAGGTCCATTGTAAAAATAAACCTTGTTTAAAAAAGTTTCTAAAACATGTCTGAAATCTATCGGACAGTCAGTCAATACATAGTTTTGCAAGCGAGATACAATGTAGTAACTACGTTATTAAACTAATGTTAGTGATCAGATGCAGCCTTGTGTGGTTGCTATAGAAACTATTAACGTTAGCTACAGTTGAGCTAACATTATTTGCCGTAGATAGCTAGTTCTAAACATTACAGTGTTTAGGGAAGACATTTGAGGACTGGTTAAAGCCCCAGTGTGTAACATTTGTAGTTGTTCATTATCAAAATCTGTATAGCCCTTCACAAACTTGTAGTTTTTTATGAATATTGACCACCACCATCAATTCCAAGTATTTCCAGTTCCCCAATTCCCCAGTTCATGTAAGCGCAAATGTAAAATTTCAAGCCAATAGCTTGAAATTTTACATTTGCGCTTACATGAACTGGGGTAGACGCTCCAGAATCATGGGCCACGTTAGCCGGTAAGGGACATGCAGGATATACTGCTCCGTATTTCGCGCTTTTCACTCAGTGGCACTGACTGTGACCGACTGTTTTCTTTAACTGTCTATGACTGTGACGTATGCCAGGGAGGGAGGGGGAGAAGATTACTTGTGACTCACTGCCGGCAGATTTGAAAGCCTGTTGCGTCTATTATCGAGGAAATGTAACTGAATCACAGAGGAAATTAAAACGACAACGCCACAGGCAAAGCAAAGACCAAAGTTAATATTGTTGTGGCTTTTCCAAGATGGAAAGAGCTGATGAGGAGCAAGGACTTTAAAAAGGACGCCGAAGTTGCCTGCTTTCTTCTTAACAGGTAATTCTGCCTGTTTGTGTAAATTAGAAATTTTATAGTTGCTACTTGCTTGGCTAAATATAGCATGGTTGTGCAAACCGCTAGAACGACGTCTAGGATACTTTTCCTTGCGTCAATGATGAAAAAGGATTGTCTACCTTGTAACATATACGTAATCATATGTGCTGTGATTTCCCTGGCAGACAACTCACGTCATGGATCTGTAACACAGACTAGCTACTAGAACAGCTGCGTGGAAACGATGGAGATAATAAGAGTTAATTTCGGTTCATGCTGCTCAGAGAAATATATTAAAAACACAAACCTCCGTTGCTTCTCTCCTACGCTGTAAACATTGCCTTACACTATTAATCTCGTACAATATACAGAATAACGATAGCACTGATACTTTACTAACATTAGCTTGCATATGTTTGGGAATCTGATAGCTGATGTTAGCAATGAGATGGTACCAAAATAACGTAAAACTATTATTACACTGGAAGGGACACTCATGGACGGTTGTCGCTAATTTCGGGTTCGGCCACCGTAGGAGTTATAACGCACTCGGAATGGGGGGGGGGGGCTAGAAAGTAATATTCAGTTGTCTTTCTGGAGCATTTATTCAGAGACAAACAGAAACCTACAATGTACATTTACTACCACTTAACAAGTAAACTGCTGATGTATTCTCTGCTCTGATAGCCAACAGCTGTCTGCTCTGAGCGCATTCACCGTCACTCACTCTCTCATGTACACTCTAAGCACCGAGCTATTCCTTAAAGGAGCTTCCCCGGTCTTGTAACACGAGGAGAACCTACCAGAGCTTCTTGTATATTGTTTGAAAAGTGTGAAAGCATGTAAAAGCATTTTTTGGATGGTTCAGACCATCCAAAAAATGCTTTCACACCATAAACGGACCGGACCGTGGTTCAGTTTGGTCCGGACCGAGACCACCTCTTTTTATCGGACCAAAATTTGGTCTTTTAATCCGGACCGTGGTTCAACGCTAACCTGACTCCGCCAGATGGATTGCTTCACATTTGCTCAGCATATCCATCTGGGAACTTTCCGTTGGAGAACGTTTGGGAAGGGGCGAAAATACAGGTTAGCTGATTGGATAAACCATCTGTCTATCACCACCTATGTTGGTGATAGACGGACCAAATCAACCAATCAGATCAACGAAGTGTATGACGTACCAACAGAGCAACGACGAAGCCAGGCTCCCCCTGCTGCTGCAGGCAAAGCATAGTTCATTAGCTCAGCAAGGAAGCAACATGTCGGTAAAGGATATTTGCCGTTTGTGTAACGAGAATTTAGGAATAAAAGGCCCCATTTCAGGTTCCTGGTCCATATTCCAAAAGAAGGATCCAAGAGAAACCAGCATTAGCGAGCGGCTAACAGAATTAGGGCTGCCGCTGTCTGAAAATCTGTCTAGATCAGGTCAGATTTGCATGCGTTGCTTCCGCTTGCTGAGCCTCGTGAGACCATCCTGGTCTCGCGAGCTCCTCGTTGCATCCTAAACCCGCCTCAAAACCAACACTGATTGGCCCGTTCGTTTGGCGAACGGCTCCAAATTTTCTCTGCCTCAAGATGCCAGACTGATCTGCGAGCAGAAAACTGGAGCTCGCGAGATCAGGATGGTCTCACGAGGCTAGTCCGAGGCACCTTTCACACCTGAAATTTTGGTTCGGACCAAACTGAAAAGTCCGAAAGTCCGGACCAAATGAGGTATGTGTGGAAACACCCTAACCCACCCTGTCTTGCACCCAGTGCAATTGACTTTGTACACCGACGAATGTGTCATTCCTATTTTGCACCCAACGCACAGCGGACTTTTCCCTCCACAGATGCACGTCGGTAAATTAGGGAACAAACTTGCGCTCCCGGGGGTGGGTCAGCAAAAAAGAGGAGGCGTGTTCCTGCGCAAACGTTCCCTGGTGCTATTTTGCAGTTTCAGAAAACAATTCCGCCACTGACCAGAAAAAAACTGGTCTAAAGTCAGTGGCGCTAGTCTGAAGTCAGTGGCGCTAGTCTAAAGTCAGTGGCGCGTTATTCAGATGCTATTTTAGGGGCGCATGCTTGGCCATAACGTAGCGTGTGCACAACATGTATACACTTTGCTTCTCTCGTCTACGCGGACGCAGCAGTTCCCATTTTTGCAAACCATACATAATTACAAGGAAAAATATTAGTGAAAATGCGCTTCAGGTGTTTGGATAGGTCAGGAGGCACTTTACAGTACAGTCCTCAAAAAGTCGCAGCATTCTTTGTGGCTTGTTGTGTTTTACACATTTCCATGAATCATGGATGTGTTAATGACATAAATGAGGAAATATTAGAGGACTTAAGGAGACGTGATGTTGAACTACGGCGGGATTGGCAATACGCGATGTGCTCTTGGTGAGCGTGTGGACGGAGATGAAGTGGGGGGGAGGAGGAAGGGGCACAACAGTAGCAGGTGGTGCGTTTGGAGGCCCACGCTCCATGGCTGCAGCAATCCTCTCCAGACTTGAGGAGATGCGCCCGAGAGGCTGCAGCAACATCGCCACCCGGTCAAGACGGGCATTTATTACTTTGCTGCATCCCGGACAGCTCCCACCCGTGCGCTAGGCAAATCCGCCGTCATAATAGCAATCCGCCATGGAACAAGCGCGCCTGCTCTTAAAGGGAATGTGAGTTGACGCTCTGATTGGTTTATTGCACGTTACGCCCAAACCAAACCTAGCTACTTCAGACCAACCCATTTTAGATTTGCGTCGGGTGCAAGACTCATTTATCCCGCCGGTAAAATAGCAACAGTGCCCGAGCTCCACCCACAAAGCTACTTGCGTTTCGCGCTTGATACTTGCATTTCAGATCGTTAAAATAGGGCCCATAGTCTCTCTTGTCTCTCTCTTATTAACTACCTCTTCTGGGATTACAGGTTAAGTTTTAAAGCAAAAACCAAGTTAATTAATAGCACATCCACTGTGTAGAGCTCAACACTTTTTGAACGGCTCTAGTTCAAGAAGTGATTTTCCCCGTTCAGTTGCTCCATTGACGTTTCATTAAATGCTTATATAAAGCGTTTTAAGCCTGGAACCAAGCCAACCAGCAACAAGATGAATCGTGACCATAAAACATTTTATTTGGTGAAAAAAAAACGTTTTGGAAAAAAAAAGGCAAGGTACAAGACTGTGAACAGAAGCGATCATAAATTTCCGTGATAGCAGCTTGGTCTTGATGTTCTGGGGTTCACTGGCTAACGGCCATCCTGGATGTTACTATATCAGAGTGTAGGCAAGTATGTTTTAGGATTTGAAGAAGTTTATACTTCCGTAGCCTCACCCAAACCTTCGGGATTGTTCAGGTCCCGCCGGAAATTCCGCCGGATGTCCCTCATTTTGGCTGGATGTCCCTAACCTTCCTCCTTCTTTGTGTTGGCATTCTCTGGTGGGTATATGAGGACTATGATTAACTGCTCCTCAGATCTCTGCAGGGTAAATCCAGACAGCTAGCTAGACTATCTGCCCAATCTGAGTTTTCTGTTGCACGACTAGAACAACCTTTGAACGTACACATTCATTGTGTCCAGTGCTTAGCACAGCCAAAGGTGTTTGTGATTGGTTTAAAGAAATGCCAATAAACCAGAGCATGTTTCTCTTCCATCCCGAAATGCTGTGTGGACTAGCCAGACGCTCCTCCACAGCGCTGTGGAGGAAGGTCTGTCAATGTGAGACTAACTCTACACTGCAACCCAAGAACATGCTGTGTTTTTGTGTCCATGTATTCTACATGGTGAGGATGCTGGGACATGCAGCTTTACCCTCAGTCTTTGACCACAAAGTCATGTGTAGCAGTCACGTCCATGGCAGGAGGCTTTAACAGGGTTCTCATTGAAAACGAGTCCGTATCAAAGGCAGCAAAAGGTAAAAAAAAAAGAAATCTCTGTGGTCATTTTTGAATGCTCTCTGGAGGATGTGATGACTCATCGCTCACTGATATTGCTCTGCTCTCTACAGCAATGTGTGTGTGTGCGTGCGTGCGTGCGTGCGTGCGTCCTCGTCTGTGTTGTCACCTTACTGAGTGCAGCCATCATGTATAATGTAGGGGCAGTTACATAAAGTGTGGCAGGGGATTTGTTTAGAAAACAGAAACAGAAAATAACCTTTTCTCTACAAGGAATTTTTCTGGCCGCCTGAATCCAATATACGCTCTCCTTTTAGCTTTGTTTTGATCTCCTCTAAGTTGTTTGGTGTAACAACAAGTAACTGAGACTTGTTTTCAATCAGTAGCGGCCTTTTAGAATGAAATTCTGTCCATGTCATTTTCTTGATCCTTTATTTCCTGATGACCTGGTGTGTTCCGGTGTTTCCCAGCTGCTTTGTGAAGACCAGATCATCCTGCTGAAAGGCTGCTGCATGGAGATCATGTCGTTGCGCGCCGCTGTGCGCTACGATCCAGACAGCGAGACGCTGACGCTCAACGGCGAGATGGCCGTGAAGCGTGAGCAGCTGAAGAACGGCGGATTGGGCGTGGTGTCAGATGCCATCTTTGATTTGGGCAAGAGTCTGGCTCAGTTTAACCTGGATGACTCGGAGGTGGCTCTGATGCAGGCCGTGCTGCTCATGAGCTCAGGTGAGGAATAAATAATTGGTGTCATATGGTGCTCATGGAAACTTAAAGATCTCGATATTTAAACTAACCTAGTTTTCTTATTCACATTCCTGTTACTTCTGGTGTTGTTGCTGACAATCGTAGTTGTACAAGTTTTAGTTTTAGTATTTTGTGTTTCTGATTCTCACCTCGCTTCTTTACAGTCAGCAGAGTTTTCCTCTAGCTTAGAATAAAAGATACTGGCAAATACAGAATAAAATATTGAAAAGCTGACATAAATAATACAAGGAGAGAAGGCTTTGCTGCTTTTGCAGGTTCATATTTTTATTTTGGGTTTCTACTAGAACATGTTTACAAGCTTTAATGTTCACCACTGTTTGTCTGAATGTACCTGTATTTACCCTCTGTCTGAAATGCTCCATTTTAGCGCCTGTCTCTTAAAGCCCCCCTCCCGATTGGTCAGGGTTTCCAGATCTTCTGCATCTGCGCTCTGGGTCTCTGCACCGTCATTGCAGCTGGGGAATGACTGCACTGGGGAATGGCGCTGTAGTGTCTCTCTCTACCTATATATACAGTAGTATAGTATAGTTGTGATATGGAAATCTCACTTTTTACAATATGGCACCTTTAGCTGATTCATAAAATACCCTTTTGGTATCTTATCTTATCCCTTTTGGTATGTCATACAATTCTGTAAGAACAAGGAGTTGTGTGTCTACATATACATCAAAGGTTAACACCAGTTTTACACATCCAGATCAGAAAGAATATAGGGCTGCTCGATTATAGAAAGAATCATGATCACGATTATTTTGGTCAATATTGAAATCACAATTATCTTACACATTTACTCATTGACTTTGGGAAAGAATTATTGAACTTAAAAACCTGTGAAAAAGTTAAACAAATCAACAGTGAAAACACCTTGAACTGAGAAATGTAATACCTTAATACCTTTCCAATTTGAACTTTTTTCATTCAGAACACAAGATAAGAGAAAATAAGAGTTTACTTGCAAAACGTAATGTGCAAAATAATTTTCTAGATTTTTTAGAATTGTCTACGTTTCTCTAGATTACATTGTTTTTGTGATCATTAGGAGCTGAAATCATAATTGTGTTAACAATTTTGGTCAATTGCACAGCCCTACCTTCTCATGGTTTTTAGGATAATCTCATCACAAGCTTTTTTTTTAGGAAGTTACTTTCTGCTTCAAGATCAGGTGGAAATGTTGCAGAAAATGTAACTCTTCCTCTCTTTCTTCTCGCCCCAGACCGGTCAGGGCTGACCAGTACGGGGAAGATAGAGCAGTGCCAAGACGCCTACCTACTGGCGTTCGAGCACTACATCAACTACCGCAAGCACAACATTCCCCACTTCTGGCCCAAATTGCTGATGAAGGTGACGGACCTGCGCATGATCGGAGCTTGCCACGCCAGCCGATTTCTCCATATGAAGGTGGAGTGTCCCAACGAACTCTTTCCCCCGCTCTTCCTGGAGGTCTTCGAGGATCAGGAAGTGTGACACGAAGAACGTTAAAAAGCACGGCACCCCTTAAAAAGAACCCTGGAAGGAAATAAATTACGGGGTGTTTGTGGCAAAGGTGGAAGTGTGGGGTAAGAACAAGAGTGCGGAAAAAAACTTGATTTTTTTATACATTTTTTTCAGGGGAAACATGCCCTGTAAACTTCTTTCAGTCCTTTTTTTCTGTAACACTCTCAAACGGTCCAGCACCTCCCACCAGCAAACACACATTGACTTCACTTCCAGAAAAAAACCACACTCATTCTGAGAGGTACACACACACACACACACACACACACACACACACAGAGAGTACACAGTTGTTCACAGATTTAGATTCCTGACACATTGTCGTGAACTCAGTGCAAACACAAATCTCGTCCGTTAACTCCTCTTGCACATCAGCTGTACTCTGCGCCTACACAATTGCAAATGGAGGGGCTTGCTTATGTCTCTACGCACTCCACACCCACCTCAAAATAGTGTTGTTTATTTTATTTATTTTTTACATCTGGGACTTGACCATTAGCTCCTCAGACGACCCCCCTCCCACTGTGGTCTCCCATGCATCTCCGTGACAACAATAGCGCCCTCCGTCCGCCCCGTGCAGCCCAGCCCACAGTCAGACGAAGCCCTGTGAGTGTTTGTCACACTCACAGGAGTTTGTCTCACACCCCCACCCCCCTCCCTCCCCACACGCACACACACACACGGACCTCTCTAACTCTCTCTGTCTCACATACTCTACACACATGATATATGCGCGCACAAAGCACACTCTTACCTTATATGTCGTAAAATGTATTTCCACATTATTCAGTGGGTGGTGGTAGTCTATTGAGAGAACGTGGTTACCCATGCACCTCTATGCCAGAAGTTACAGTGGGAACACTTGGTATGAAGCCCTTATCTACAACGTATAATGTATACATACCTGCGTGACACAAAATTGTGATGTTAATTATTAACCGTTGACCGACAAGAATTTTGATCGATTAATACTATCAGTTAAACCAGTGGTTCTCAACCTAGGGGTCGGGACGCCCAAGGGGGTCGCGAGATCATTTCTGGGGTTCACCAGGTGGTTGGGGAGTAAAAAAAAAGACATTCTAGATTGGGGAATGATTTTTACATTAATGTGTGAAGTTGGGTACATTTCTTTTCAGATCTTTCTTTTCATTCAGAGCTTCATTTTTAAATCAGGAGGGCCTGGGACACAGAAAGGATCAGGGGGAGAGAAAAACTCACAAACACATCAAAAATCCACAGAGCCTGGAGCACATTGGATAAGACTAGGTGTTAGCTGCTAAAACTAAAAAGTAGAGATGCACCGCTTACATTTTTCTAGGCCGATTCCGATTTATAATTGAGTTTGATAATTGATTTTAGCCGATTCCGATTTCATTTTGTAAGTCTTATGTTGTCAGTTCATTGTTAGCTGGTAATTTCGTTGTTTGTCTTCACCTGCTAGCTAGGTTGCACGTGGCTGTTGAGTCGATATAATGGCGAATGGTGTTGAATGCCTTTGCTCACGTTTGTATTTCATCTGCATTATTTACATGCTACAGTAGTTACACTGCATAAAGATAATGTAATTAATAGTGAGTTTATTGTTATTATTTGTTAGCCTATATATAATTCCTATGCATTGTGTGTGGTAGCCTTTACAATGTTATTTATTTACAGCATTTGACCGGCATAAAATCGGCATATGTCAGACTAACCGGCCGGTCGCTGGTCATGGCCGATCACGTGAAAATCGGCCAATTCCAGTCACCAGCCAGTCAATCGGTGCATCTCTGCTAAAAAGTAAACTGTCATTAAAGCAAAGCATTATTTGGTCACACGTATTACTCACAAAAATTATTCAAAATCAGCAGGGGCAGACCCCTAGAAACAGCTGCTTACCCCGGTTTGCAGCTCTTTTTCTAGTCATCGAGGGGGGTGGTGGAGGGTCGCGAACACCACCTCATTATTCTTGGGGGTCATGACTCGAAAAGGTTGAGAAGCACTGAGTTAAACAGTTAAAAATAATATTATTAAAACAAAATAAAAAGGTAATTGAAAAAGGTTTTTGCATTGTGAAAGAATAAAAAGGCTATGCGATTGATTTCTTAACTGCTAGTTAACTTGCTAGTGCAAACGTTGCACGCAAGCTGTTCCAGGAAAGTGGCTGCATATGTCCACGACAATGCAGACTACATCGTGGCTGCACAACCGGAAAGTTACATGTCTGCAGCTGACCGCTTAGAAAGTATGTCCTGGACGGCTGAACTGGGACTCTGTGCCTGCTTGTTGGTTAACTATTAATGATCGGTTAGCAAGGGTCAACTGACAGCCAGAAAAAAATCATCTGCATTAGCATCCCTAGACACAATGATGTGATGTGATGTGTAATGCATCACAACAGCTCCTGTGTAACCCCTTGTTGCCAGTCTTTGTGCTATGTCGAGCACGTCCTCTGAGGATGAATTGTCTTTTTTATCAGATCAAAATTTCAGTTTCTGCAATACTTTGGTTTATGACCAAATGCCTTCAAAACTTATGTTATCATGCTAACATGCTAAACTAAGATGGTGAGCATATTGCTAAACTTGAGCAATTTAATCAATATGAATCTATTAACAACAGATTAATATTAACTAGGGCTGTCAGTTTAACGCGTTAACGGCGTTAACGCAAACCCATTTTAACGGCGTCGATTTTTTTATCGCGAGATTAAAGTTCTTTCGGATCTAGCTAAACCGGAAACAAAACAGGCACACGCCTGTTAATCCTCTCCTTGATTTTAAGTTTTATATGGAGAAGAACCATGAAATGAGTCGGGGGAAACCATAGTCGCTATGACGACCAGCCACGCTTGCCTGTGGCGTGAGGCAGTACTATCTGCAATGGAAAATGGAGGTAACAGTGTTACATTGTGTGACAGATTATTAGCTCCAAGTGTGAATGTTAGTGTGAAATTGAACACTACGTATATGCCAATGTTGTTTTCAATAAAAAAAAAACATTTGCACAAAGCAAGCCGATCCACTTTTCCATGTTGATGAGAGCATTAAAATGAGAAAAAATAACTGACATTAATGATTAATCACGATTAAATATTTTAATCGTTTGACAGCACTAATATTAACACCTTTATAATTTTTCATGCAAAATGGGTAGAGACTAGAGCTTAAAGTGATGTAGCTATAGGCTACATAGGAAGGGTTCCCACTACTTTTATTGCACAGTGCCACTGACTATACTTACTCATTAACACTGACTTTTTACTGAAGTAATCTAGAGCTAGTATACCTCTCCGACACATACCTCCTGTTTTCATTACCTCTTACACACACCCACACACACTCCCTCTCTCTCTCACACACACACACACACACACACACACACACACACACACACACACACACACAAACACACACACACACACACACGCATATTACCCAGTCGTGTTACCTCAGTTGTACTGTTCCTCATCTCTTCCTCCTCAATAACGACTGGGCCGCACTACACTTCCTGTCTGCGTGTGTGTGTGAATGTGATTATGTCTTCACATTGGAGCCCCTGCCCTTATAATCACACTGTAGCCCGCCTCCTCACCTTTCACTGTCTTATGATAGGTTCAGCACTGGCAGATGGAGGTGGTGCTGGCGGTAGTAGGAGGGGGTGTTGTCACTTACCTCTGCAGGCCCTCTCCCACCCTCACCTGTACTGTGTTCAAGTCCTGCTTGAAACAGATTCTACCTCACCTCTCATCATCTCAGTGCAGCTGCCCCTCTGTCTGCAACACACTGACATGAACACACACACATATAGTATATTGTAGCCAACATAGGCCCGTTGCGTGTGCTGCTCTGACGACAGAGACAGTACAGTAGGTATTTTAAACGGGCAGAGGATCAACATTTGACAGCTGACATAGCAGACCTTTTCTCCCCTTTTTTTCATTTTTATCACACGAGGGACCAAGAGTCACTTTGAGTTTTTTTATTTAGTGACATCACAGTGTGCCGATTGAACTTAAAGGAAACTGTCCAAAGACAGCTGGAAGCTGGGACTCCATTGGAAGCCATTTTGGCCCGATTGGGTCAAGCCGACAGACTGTTGGGGGAGGTGGCTGGGAGAGGAATAAAAGCAGCAAGTGAGTTAGCAGGATTGGCCTGTGGATATGGTTTCATCCCGACCGAAAGGAGGGAAACGGCGAGCCAACAACTTGTTGCGCGTGCCGTTGTGATTTAGACCACATATAAAATGGACACTTGTTCTCGCGCATACAGTACATCTCCAGATCCTTCCCTCACCGTCGCAGCAGAAAAGGACACCAAGAAACTTTGTGAGCGACGGCCCTATCCCAGAAACGTACAATATGAATTGAACACTGCTGAAATAAGCTCCAACCATATCCCAAATTGCCATCCACTACAAATAACTATCAGGTTTTTTTCTGTTGCACTAAAACTACAATGTCTGTATCCCTTAGTAGACCTGAACCCCTTCTCTGACATCTTTTCCTGTTCCTGCCTGTCTTTAGCAGTCTTAACAATATTCTCTGAAATCTCTCACACGCACATAAAAAACACACATGGTCTGTTATCTCTTTATTACCTGTTGAAACCAACAAGGACTGAGACCACCACTCTATGTTACTTATCTACGTGGCAAGGTTTTAGAAATAGAACCGTAAGCACTGATAATACAGGGATCACACACACACACACACACACACACACACACACACACACACACACACACACACACACACACACAGCAATACGTCGATCAAGCAGTACAGTCACCCCAGCCGTCTCCAGGCCGCCTGTGTTCACACCGTACTTTGCTCACCATCACTGTGAATAAAAGCCATGCTGCAACCGGGGTCATGGCTCAGACAGGGTACCACTGGCTTAGTAACTCTGACATGTCAAAAATGTGCCTCACAGAGGTCTCTAATACAAATATACAGAAGCATATATTTATAGTGATATATATATATATATGTATATATATATATATATATATATATATATATATATATATATATATATATATATATATATATATATATATATATATATATATATATTAGGGCTGTCAAAATAACGCGTTAATTCCGATTAATTAATCTGAGAAAAAATAACGCAGATTAATCCATTCCATATTGACCTTTCACCCGGAGCCGTTCTAGCCACTATTCGACTGTAAAATGGAGGGAGACGAGAGAATGCGCAACAGAAACATCGCTGCACATGACGCTAGTTAACACTACACTCAACAGCAGGTAACGTTAGCCTACCGCTAGCTAGCAGCTGGATTAAACACGGTTAAAATGCTAACAGCCAACGCTAAACGGTGTAAACTTTGACTGTATTTCACTCACTGTAGAGGATTCCGACACTTCTGCAGCCGCCATTGTCGGTGCGTTCAATGAAACTGGTAACCTACAGCCTCGTGGTGCATTCAAAGTTATTGTAAAATCACATTTTCCCATCTGGTGGATGTTTTTGTCGTTCAACAGCAATTTACTAGTGAAATAACCCGATTCCTGAAGCACTTTTGAATTTATTTCCTCAGCATATTAGGTCATAATGTCGATTGTTATGGTCATTATTTGAACAGTGAAAATAATAATAAAAAGAGTTTTTTAACTTTAATGTTACTAATGCTGATTATTCATTGATTCATTTGAATTGAAATGTCGATCGATTGGCAGCCCTAATATATATATATATATATATATATATATATATATATATATATATATATATATATATATATATATATATATATATATATATATATATATATATATATATATATATATATATATATATATATATATATATATATATATATATAGAGGTGGTGATGGTGCAGTGGTTAGAACACATGCCTTTGGTGTGGGAGACCTGGGTTCGATTCCCACCATGATCCATCAACCAATGTGTCGCTGAGCAAGACACTTAACCCCTAGTTGCTCCAGAGGCGTGTGACCTCTGATATATGTAGCAATTGTAAGTCGCTTTGGATAAAAGCGTCAGCTAAATGTAATGATGTAATAATGTATATATATATATATTTTCTGTAAATGTCACAGTTATTGTATGTGCCATTCAAGCTATCCTTGGTAGAATGTACGCTGCTAGCTCAAATCGGATCATGAATCCGTCATGTAGCAGAGGCTGTCAGAACTCTGTTTCCCCCCAACTGTATTAATATCTGTAAAATAATATGTATGCATACTTTGCAGTTGACGTCATATTTGCATTATGATGCTTGTTTTGCCTTGTGGATGATCACCAACTAACCCCTTCAACGTTGACCCCACCTTTTGCACAAATCTTAATCATTTCAGATAGCACAAGAAGTACCTTAAGCAGAGATACACCTCTTCAACCCCCTCTATTTTGGGAGTACAGATGTGAGATCAGGCCTGGTCCGCATAGTAATGAATTGAGATTAAAGATTATAGCTGGAGGCACAGCTGCTCTGAGAGACTCTCTCTCTCTCTCTCTCTCTCTCTCTCTCTCTCTTTTCTTTCAGCCAAATGATCACTGGAGAATCCTCCCTATGTCCTCTTAAAAAAACCTACCACACCAGCACCACAGAGCACACTGCCTTCAGCCATGATCAGTTGCACCAGACAGACCAATAGTCCCCATGCTCCTCCCCTAAAAGCCATTTTTAACCTGGACATCACAGCAGGCAAATCCAGTTAGTGCTTCATTTATTTATTTATTTACCTTTATTTAACCAGGAAAGTCCCATTGAGATTAAAAACCTATTTTTCAAGGGAGTCCTGGCCAAGAAGCAGCAAAAGAGTTTCAAACATACGATACAATTACATACCCATTATGAAAAACAGTTACAAAGGATCGCCTCATGTGTTCTCAATCTGGACTTAAAAGCGTTCAATGAAATTAATTCAGTCAATTTCCAGTCTTTTTGCAACATGTTCCATGTGTGTGGGGCTGAGTAAACAAAAGCCCTTTTTCCCAGTTCTGTACGGGCAAGTGGAACAGCGAGCAACAAAAGATCATTCGAACGCAAACAATGTGAGCCAACGCTCCTCCGTGAGATTAAGTTACAGATGTAGGATGGCAATAGACCAAGCATGGCCTTATAAATGAAAGCATACCAGTGACCCAGCCTCCTGGAGGACAAAGAAGGCCATCCCACTCGAGAATACAGTTCACAGTGATGGGTCAAGACCCTACAATTAGTAATGAACCGCAGAGAAGCATGATATGCAATGTCAAGCTTATGGAGACATTTAGCAGAGGCATTCATGTACAACAAGTCTCCATAGTCTAAAATGGATAAAAATGTTGCATTAACAAGGCGCTTTTTTGCCTCAAAAGAAAAACAAAATTTATTACGAAAGAAAAAGCCCAATTTAAGTTTAAGCATTTTCACAAGATTATCTATATGGGGCTTAAAAGTCAGGGAGTCATCAAGCAAGATACCCAGTTACTTGTAGGTGTGAACCATCTCTATGACATTTCCCTCAAGAGTGGACACTAAACAACATTAGTTTGGTCTTTTCAGCGTTAAGAACCAGTTTTAGCTGGATCAGTGTGTACTGTACCACATTGAAAGCTTTCTGCAGAGATTCTACAGCTCTGGCAGGGTTCAATCCAAAACAGTAAATTATTGTGTCATCAGCGTAAAAATGCATATTAGCGTCAGAAACATCTTGTCCTAAATCATTAATATACATGATGAACAGGAGGGGTCCTAATATAGAACCCTGCGGCACCCCCTTGTGGACATTCAAAAATTCAGAACACAGACCATCACATTTAATACACTGGGTCCTGTCGCTCAAATAATTTGTGAACCAGGAAACAACATGATTAGACAGTCCCAGACTTAAAAGCCTATGCTTTAAAGTAACATGATCCACAGTGTCAAAAGCTTTTGACAGATCAATTAAAAGGGAAGCACAATATTGTTTTTTATCAAGAGCAACAAGTATATCATTTATCACTTTTGTAGCAGCCGTGATGGTGCTGTGTTTTTTCCTAAAGCCGGATTGCAGTTTAGAGAGTAGGTCACTAGAGTACAGGAACTCTTTAAGTTGATCACAAACAAGAGATTCAAGAATTTTTGACAAAACACACAAATTTGATATTGGCCTGTAATTAGTTAAAACGGCTGGATCACCTCCTTTTAATAAAGGGGTAACAAAAGCAGACTTCCAAACAAGTGGAATTTCTTTGTTTTGGATTGAAAGATTAAAAAGGACCGTAAGAGGTTGTGCTACATAATCAGCTGCTATTTTCAAAAAGTAGGGCTCTATCAAGTCCGGTCCGTTTGGTTTCCTATGATCTAATGTTTTGAGAGCTTTATGCACTTCCTGCACAGTAAAAGGAGCAAAATTGAAACACTCTCCAGAAGACATTTGAGGCTCTCTGTAGGAAGTCACGGGGGCCACTCCTGTGGAGTCAAACAAAGAACCAGAAGCTACGAAATGGTTGTTAAAGCTATTTAAGACCTCGGTCCTATCATAGACAGGGACAGAGTCTTTCAGTCCCTCCAGAAAAACGCGGAGTTTTTTCGTGATTGTTGCGGGCAAAAATCCTTGATTATGCGGCACGTTTTCTTAAAAAATGCGATGGAATATGCGGGATATTTATGCCATTTTATGCGATGAAATTGCGGGAACTTGCAAAAATTGCGGGAACTTGCAAAAACTGCGGGAACTTGCGGGAACTTGGAAAAACTGCGGTTTGATGAAAAAGAGAAAAAAAGTGATTCCCCCAACACCATGTTCTCAGTAGGTGAAATTACGTCACTTCATAACGTTCCCATGGCAACAGGGGAAAATGGCTGCTCTTGTGTGAAGTAAACGCAACATTTTTGAACTTTCTGCTGAGATATATGTAGGGTTGGGTATTGTTTTTTTTTTCTTCTGATACTGGCGCTAAATCGGTACTTTTAAAATGGTGCCTGAACCGATACTTTTTAAGAAAGTTTTTTAAAAAGAAGAAACAAGAAGGATAGGCCTACTCAACAACAGTCGGTGACATTAAGGACACGTTGTTTATTACTAAGGCCATATGGTCAAAATTAAATGATTTAATAGTAATGTAATAACTATAACTTATAATAAACAATAACTTATTTCACCAGTAAATTGCTGTTGGACGACAAAAACAGCAACCAGATGGGAAAAGGGTATTTTACAATAACCAACCAAAACCAAACAATTACCAGTGTCCGTGAATGCACCATCTGTGCGTTTCCGACGTCGGCAGCTGCTGCGCTGCAGAGCAGACTGTTGATATACAGTCACACTTTACACTGTTTAACGGTACCTGTCAGCATTTTAACCGTGTTTAATCACGCTGCTAGCTAACGGTAGGCTAACGTTACCTGCTGTCCAGTGTAGTGTAAAGTCAGGCACCGAAATAAGGCACCGAAATCTTCGTTCTTATTCGGTCTCGTTAATTACTACCGTTTACGTCGGATCCGGGGGCCCATTGGCACCGAGTTTCGGTACCCAACCCTAGATATATGTGACTTTTTTGCAACGAAAATGCGGGGATTATGAAATCATGCAAGCCCCGCATATTTTGCGCGGAAATCGGCAATTTATGCGGCGAAAGTGCGGCATTTTTAAAAAAATGCGGCCCCCGCATGAATATGCGGACATTGGCTGATTATGCATTGAATTCTGCGATCGCATAATCGCGTTTTTCTGGAGGGACTGGTCTTTTAAGACATATTTTGGAAGAGCCTGAGGTCTTCTATTTACAGATAGAGACTTTATCACTTTCCAAAATTTCTGTGGATTGTTGAGGGTTTCCGTTGTGACCGATAAGTAATATTCTGATTTAGCCTTCTTGATAAGAGAAGTACATTTGTTTCTTAAATGCCTAAAATTAGACCAATCAGAGGGAGAATCGCTTTTTCTGGCTTTGGCCCATACCACATTGCGCTGATGGATGGACTCTGACAATTCTGGAGAAAACCAAGGGTTCTCTCGTCCCTTGACTCTGAATTTCCTAATGGGAGCATGTTTATTTACAATCTTCATAAAACTCTCCTTAAAATATGCCCAAGCCAGCTTAACATCTGGCAACAAACTCAATTGCCCCCAACTAACCAAAGCTAGATCATGATGAAAGGCTTGTTCATTAAATATTTTTAAATTTCTCTTACAAATAATACGTGGATTGCATTTGGGGATTTTAGTGTTTCTGCAAGTAGCAACAACGCAATGATCACTCAAATCATTGCAGAACACACCCACTGATGAGAACTTATGAGGAACATTTGTCAGGATTAAATCAATCAAGGTGGACTTATTAGGACTCTTTACGTTTGGCCTTGTAGGTAGGTTGACCAACTGGCTAAGGTTAATAGAGTCACAGAAGGATTTGAATTCACCAGAAACAGCATTTAGCCAATCCCAATTCAAATCTCAATTCAATCTGATGGGTTAATAGTGCCGTTTTTTTTAATCAGCTTGGACACTATGTTCGTTTACTGTCTATATGACCTTGTTGTCATAGCGACAAGGCCACCCGGCACACGGTGACGAAGAACGCGTTTTCCACATGACCGACAACTCGAGATGCTTCAACAAACAAATACATGGAGTGCTCATTCCAACTTTTATGGTTTCATTGCCTCCTTGCAGTGCATTCATGAGAGAAGGCATTTATGAAAGTTTTTTTTCTTTTTCTTTTCCTATAAGGGATGTTTAAATTCAAACTAGCAAACTGGATTCGCTCTGTGTGTTTGAGCATAGCCTTGGTGGTGGTACATGGTGCAATTTTGCAGCCAAAGCCACAGAGTCAAAAAACGCCACCAGTTGAGGCGAGAAGGGATACAACTAGGGCGTCGACAGTTAAGTTTAGGCACCAAAACGACTATAAGTTTAGGGGAAAGATAAGGGTTTGGATTAAAACACTCCCGAGGAACAAACACGTGTTTCCTGGGTGAAAGTATTTACAGGGTCCCCGCGGGTCCTTAAAAAGTCTTGAAACATCTTCATTAAAATTTTCCATTTTTCAAGCCCCATTGTGTAACATTTGTAGTTGTTTATTATCAAAATCTGTATTGCCCTTCACAAACTTGTCCTTTTTTATGAATATTGATCACCACCATCAATTCCAAGTATTCCTATTTGCTTGAAATTTTACATTTGCGCTTACATGAACTGGGGTAGACGCTCCATAGCCATGCGGCATCTTGAAATACGGTAGCCCCTAAGGGACATACAGGCTATACTGCTCCGCATTTCGCGCTTTTCACTCAGTGGCACCGACTGTGACGTATGCCAGGAAGGGAGGGGGAGAAGATTATTTGCGACTCACCGCCGGCAGATTTGAAAGCCTGTATTATTGAGGACATATAACTGAATCGCCGAGGAAATTAAAACGACACTGTGACAGGCAAAGCAACAAGACCAAAGTTAATATTGTGGCTTTTCCAAGATGGAAACAGCTGATGAGGAGCAAGGATTTTAAAAGGGACGCCGAAGTTGCCTGCTTTCTTCTCAACAGGTAATTCTGCCTATTTGTGTAAAAGTTTTATAGTTGCTACTTGCTTGGCTAGCATGGTTGTGCATAACGCTAGAACGACGTCTAGGATAATTTTCCTCGCGTCACTGATGAAAAAGGATTGTCTAACTTGTAACATAAACGTAATCATATGTGCCGTGATTTCCCTGGCAGACAACTCACGTCATGGAGTTGTAACACAGACTAGCTACAGCTAGAACAGCAGCGTGGAAACGATGGAGATACAAAGAGATCATTTCAGTTTCATTGACAATGTTCATGCTGCTCAGAGAAATATATTAAAAACACAAACCTCCGTTGCTTCTCTCCTACGCTGTAAACATTGCCTTACACTATTAATCTCGTACAATATACAGAATAACGATAGCACTGATACTTTACTAAAATTAGCTTGCATATGTTTGGGAACCTGATAGCTGATGTTAGCAATGAAATGGTACCAAAATAACGTAAAACTATTATTACACTGGAAGGGACACTCACGGACGGTTGTCGCTAATTTCGGGTTCGGCCACTGTAGGAGTTATAACGCACTCGGAATGGGGGGGGGGCTAGAAATTAAAATTCAGTTGGTTGTCATATACAATTTCACCGCTAGATGGGAAAAATTCTTACACAATGTAGCTTTAAGGTCTGAAAATGTCTTGAAAACTGGAATTTATGATAAGGAGGTCTTAAATTTCATGTGGGATCGAGTCCGACTCGTCATCCATTTTTTTTGGAGGGGTTTTCAACCGCATTTGACCAGCGTACCATCTGGGGGCAGCACTTTGATCTATGTGGGTGCAACCTGCATCATTCCATAGGATGACACAATTCGTTGTGTTGATGGTTCGCCACCACAGCATTTTCGTTGAAGCAAAATCGCAAGCATGGGCAAATATTTGTTTAATGACAATTGGTTGGAGGACGAAAAGTATCGGGGGGGCTAAAGAAAACAGCCAGTGATCATGAGGCGAGGTGTGCTTTATGTAAAAAGACGATACAGCTGGGGACAATGGGCCACATAGCACTCAATTCACACATGAAAGCAGAGAAGCACAATAAGTATATCGTCGCAGGCAAGTAGTTTTCCCATAAGTATCTTCTCATCTTCTCCTGTGAACCTAGCACTTTCGACCTCTCAGCCTTACACAAGGCCGTCCACTTCATCAAGCAATGCCTTCGGTAGCTTTGCGAATTGCAATAGGTCTATGCATAGATTATTGAATGTGCTTGCATTTATCTGTTTCTGAAATGACATGGAAAACAGTAGGCAGACCCTGAACAACATTTTCTTGGGGGAGAACCCCCAAACCCCCCCCAAGGCTATTTGGCAGCCACATTTACCCATAATTCAGAGAAAGGATGATGAATACTTTAACTTTTGTGTATTTGTGGGCTTTTGTAATGTCCTTGGGCTGTCCTCCATGTCTTTTTCAAATTGCTATGAGGGGCCAGAATTTAGAAATTACATGAAGTACCTTAAAGGCTTATAGTTGATACATACACAGTCAACCATGTCAGCGTTGTAAGGCGAATCAGCACTTGGTATAAAATTTGTCGTGTCCCTGTGACCTGTCTTGAGCGTGGTTCTGGTGAGCTGTGCCGCGCAACTTTATAAAGGTCTTAAAAGTAATTTCAATCAGGAGAGACTTGTTTGCATATATGCAAAAGGTGTATTATACATGAGCATGATAAGATGTACAGAGTATTGGAGATTGGACTCTATCGTTATATTAATACATTTAATATAGGGGTAGGGAACCATGATATAACCCCCGATGGAATCCAGACACCGGTGGTGGCGGAGAAGGGCCTCAAGAAGGAGGCACCAGAGCGGCAGCCGGAGATGACAGGAGGTGGAAGGGGAGGAGGAGGGATGAACGCCTTGCCTGAAACGACAGCTGAAGCCACAGGGAGAGAAGCAGATTCAAAGCAGGGTTGAGACGCTGTGATTGTCCTATGGAATCCGTGCCCGATTCTGATTGCTTATCGGGTAGGTGAACGCCTCCAGCAGCTAATTCGATTTAGGAAGAGAGCAGTGATTAATGTTAGGTCTTCCTGAAAGAATTTACGCTGAGCTTCATTAGATTTGCTGAAAAAAAAATGTGCAGATACCCTGATTAAGATCATATTATTATATAAGATTAGTTTTTGCAAGATTTTGCGTAACTTCCAGCCATAGCTGTATCCCTTCTAGCCACAACCAGGTACAACCTGTATCACTTTCCACATTTCCTAGCCGAGCTGCAAAATTAAACCGAAAAGTTGCTGTCTTTCTGCACAGAGACCACAGAATTGTGTTCTCTGACTCTCTCTCTCTTTAACTGTCTCTGAGATTAAAGTTAGGGTTAATGTTTATGTTCCGTGTACAATAAAACTAAAATGTGAACTTGACGCTAAGCTCTGCTGCAGCATAGCACAAAACTAAAACAACCACTCTGAAGCAGTTCAACAGTCATGCAACTCTTTTCAACGAATAAACTACTTGTATTACATACCCAGGGAAAACATCTGTAAATCAACATCCTCTCCCACATATCTTTTGCCGTCCTTCCACTTCTATTCCGGCAGCCGCCAACGTTCCCATTCTAGTCCCTAGTTTCCAATCCTAACCCCTAATTTACAACCCGATCCCAGTACCCTTTCTGTATTTATTTCACTGTTTTTGTCATGACAAGTTAGGGTTAGAGTTAGGGTTAGGGTTCATGTGTCATGACAGTGTCATGTCACTCTTATGTAGATACCTTCAAGTAAAGTGTTACCATATGTTTATAAAAGACTTGTGGTGCAAGGACTGAAAACCCTGAGCGATCAAAGTGACTTTGTTTTGGATGTTTTTCTCTCTCTCTGATTTTTTATTATGTGGTTATTAATTTGCATCTGCTTTTCTTGGTAAGTGAATGTCTGTCTATCTGTGTTGATGCTTTACTGTGATAAAATGGCTGTATATGCATTTTCAGAACATCGTTGGTGTTGTAGCTAGTTTTCAAATGTCACCCAATGGCCAGGGTTTGAATCACCTTCAGCTCAGCTGAAAACTAAGTCCGCAGAGATCTTTAAAACAGCCTGCTTTTCCATTTCTGGGAAATGTAATCAGATTTAGCATTTTAACTTTTTAGTTGCTTTATTCTGGTGTTATAATCTGTAATGAAATGTATTGGTAACACTTTATAATAACCATCAGTAATAGATGGTAAATTGATAGTTAAGTCATCTTTAGTTAATTGTCATTTAACTGTTAACAAACAATGAAATTATAATTAATGTTTACTAATTATTAGTAGTGCTGTAAATTAACAGTTTATTGTTACACACATTATATCTCTTATATACTATATTAGGTATCGGGTAATGATTATAGAATGTTTGTAAACCTTTAAGAAACCATTTTTAAAACATCTACAAACATTACATAGATAGATGGACCAGATATTCCTAACACTTTCTTAAGTGTTACTAGATGGTTTGTAAACCGTCTATAACAGTGTCTGGATTAAAATATTTTATCGCGATTAATCTCATTAATGTCATAGTTAACTCACGATTAATCGCAATTAATCGCACATTTTTATCTATTCTAAATGTCCCTTGATTTTTTTTGTCCCATTTTTTTCTCATTTTAATGCTCTTATCAACATGGACAAGTGGATCGGCTTGCTTTGTGCAAGTTTTTTTTTTTATTGAAAACAACATTGGCATATACGTAATGTTCAATTTCACACTAACATTCACACTTGGAGCTAATAATCTGTCACACAATGTAACACTGTTACCTCGATTTTCCATTGCAGATAGTACTGCCTCATGCCTTTGGCGAGCGTGGCTGGTCGTCATAGCAACTATGGTTTCCCCCGACTCATTTCCTGGTTGTCCTTCTCCATAAACAACGTAAAATCAAGGAGAGGGTTAACTTTTCCTGCTACAGGTTTCCCACCGTGGTCAGAAGGAACAGGGGAGACACTTTGTTTCTCTCAGTATGACTCTAGAGTCGCTACTCGCTCCAAAGCTAATCGTCGTGACGAGCCTACAGTAGCTACGCAGCCCGCAAGCCAAACAAGTGTGTGTGCCCAGCCACGCCAAGACCTGCCCTTCAATCACTACTATTGGCCAGGCGTCCAAGGTAACGTAACCCCATTTGTTCAGGTCCTATCCCCTGACAAATCCGCTATCCTAAACTTAACCACTCAAGGTGAAATGCCTAACCCAACCAATCGAGCTGCTTCGTAGGGCGGGACATGGCGTGGCCATAGTGGGATTCGTAATTTTGCCGGCCGTGTCTGTTTTGTTTCCGGTCTAGCTAGATCCGAAAGAACGTTAATCGTGCGATAAAAAAATTGTCAGCATTAAAATTAAGGGTGCTCCGATCAGGATTTTTGGGACCAATCACCGATTGCTGAAAGACATATCGGCCGATACCGATCACTGATCACTTTTATGAACTGAAAATTACGCCATTACGTAACAGTCACACATCTAAAAAATGTCCTTTCAATCACTGCAGACATTTCTTCAGCACACACACACACACACCGTCACACACACACACACACACACGGACCGACACACACACACACACACACACACACACACACGGACCGACACACACACACACACACACGGACCGACACACACACACACACACACACACACACACACACACACGGGGAAACAGCTGTTTGATAGGCGCCGGAGCTGCTAGCTACACGACTCCGCTCTGCCTTAGCGCTAGCTAACTTTGAAAACTCCTCATACTCCTTTCCGTGACTAACCTTCAAATGCCTGATGAGGTTGGTGGTGTTGAAATGTCTATGGAGATTTCCGCCTCGTGGTATTTCCTTGGCACACACGTTGTAAATCGCTAATGTATTGTCTTTTTCCCAGATAGCAATGAGTCGGCGGACCACCGGCGGTGCTCCAGAGGCAGTAGAAGTGTCAGAATGGCGTAATCGCAAACACGTTTGCCGGCGCACCACCGGTGGCAAACGCTTTTTAAAAGCGGTAGCCGTCCTTCTACTGCCTTCGTTCCGCGGGCCAACCGCTGTTCTGCCGCCGTTCAGACGCCTTGTAGAACTGCCAGACCAATGAATGTAGGGCCGCCGCCATTTTAGCTCCATGTTGAAAATGTTTTCACGAGTAGTGAGCTCTTAATACATCCATGGTAGTGCACGTCATCTGATCGGCCTATCTGATCGGCATTTATAGAGACCACCGATCAAACTATTTAAAGCCATTATCGGCCGATACCGATCGGTGACCGATCAATCGGAGCACCCTTAATTAAAATGGGATTGCGTTAACGCCAATAATGACACGGTGAATGGCTTCTTTGGGAATATTTATGTTGACGTTTATGTCCTCATTCATCTCGATTACTTTTTACACAGCCGCTGCAGTTGACACACCAATAACGTTAACCATGTTGCAATGTAAGCTAACTAATTAGCATTGTTGTCCCTACGGCTGTTACTTCGTAGCGATCATAGACCGTATATAAAGATGTAGCGATCATAGACCGTATATAAAGATGTAGCAATAGGCACTCACCAGATCTGCTATCATTGCTTGAGTTGGAGGACAGAAGTTAATAATAGTAATAATACATTTCATTTGGCGGACGGCATAAAAGGAGAAAGTACAATAAAATACTTTTAGCTTCATAGAAATACATAAGTTGCTCCACTTTCCCCACTTTTTGCCAGAGCTGATAAATTATCCGGACTTCTTTCAGCGGATTGATTGATAGCTGTCCTCCAGAGTGAACAGAACTGCATCCATGGCAACAGTGTGTTATTACTAAGTATAACAGAATGCCTTAGAATTCAACCAAGCCATATACAGTATATAGGTGTGTGTGTGTATATATATATATATATATATATATATATATATATATTAGTGGTGGGCCATTATCGGCGTTAACGTGCTGCGTTAACGTGAGACTCTTATCGGGCGATAAAAAAAATATCGCCGTTAATCTATTCTTAAAGTTGGGTTAGGAGCTGGGTCTATAGGCTACTACGCAAGCTATGATGACTTTCACCTTGATATTTTAGCGCGGATGTATACAGCCTACTGACTGTAAAACAGTTCATCACGTCCAGCTGGGAGGAGGCCTCGGGGAAGACACAGGACTAGGTGGAGGGATTATGTCTCCAACCTGGCCTGGGAACGCCTTGGGATCCCCCAGTCAGAGCAGGTTAATGTGGCTCGGGAAAGGGAAGTTTGGGGTCCTCTGCTGGAGCTGCTCCCCCCGCGACCCGACACCGGATAAGCAGACGACGATGGATGGATGGATGGATGGATGGATGGAACCCACTGTGGGCGGGACTGTTGAGCTCTATTAACTATTTAACAAGGTATTATAGTTATCTGTTGAAAATTTATAAATACATTTATAATAACCATCCAGACACTGTTTATAGACGGTTTACAAACCATATAGTAACACTTAACAAAGTGTTAGGAATATCTGGTCCATCTATCTATGTAATGTTTGTAGATATTTTAAAAATGGTTTCTTAAAGGCATGAAAATATCACTTTATGAGGTTTCCTAACATTAATATGAGTTCCCCCAGCCTGCCTATGGTCCTCAATTGGCTTGAAATGGTGATAGGTGTAAACCGAGCCCTGGGTATCCTGTTCTGCCTTTGAGAAAAAGTAAGCTCAGAAGAGCCGTTCTGGAATCTTGCTTGTTATGAGGTCATAACAAGCAAGGTTACCTCCCCTTTCTCTGCTTTGCCAGCCCAGAGAATGAGAGAGAGAGACATCCAGGGCACTGTGATTGGCTGCTCCCTTGAGGTTAAATGCAGAGAATGAATTTCGCTACGTGTATGTGACAATGAAGTACCTTTACAAATCAACGATCCCTAAAGCCGTAATCTGGCAAGCTTGCATACAACTGGTGGTGGTGTTTTCATCATGGAGTGCCTTCTCCAGGTAGGGAATGAGTACTTACCCCAAGTGAAGGAGTTTAAATACCTTGGGGTCTTGTTCACGAGTGAGGGGACAATGGAGTGGGATATTGGTCGAAGAATCGGTGCAGCGGTATTACATTCAGTTTATCTCACTGTTGTGACGAAAAGAGAGCTGAGCCAGAAGGCAAAGCTCTCAATCTACCGGTCAGTTTTCGTTCCTACCCTCACCTATACCCATGAAGGCTGGGTCATGACTGAAAGAATGAGATCCAGGGTACAAGCGGCTGAAATGGGTTTCCTAAGGAGGGTGGCTGGCATCTCCCTTAAAGATAGGGTGAGAAGCACAGTCATCCGTGAGGAGTAGAACCGCTGCTCCTTCGCATCGAAAGGAGCCAGTTGAGGTGGTTCAGGCATCTGGTAAGGATGCCCCCTGGGCGCCTCGCTAGGGAGGTGTTCCAGGCACGTCCAGCTGGGAGGAGGCCTCGGGGAAGACCCAGGACTAGGTGGAGGGATTACATCTCCAACCTGGCCTGGGAACGCCTCGGGATCCCCCAGTCAGAGCTGGTTAATGTGGCTCGGGAAAGGGGTCCTCTGCTGGAGCTGCTCCCCCCGCAACCCGACACCGGATAAGCGGACGACGATGGATGGATGGATGGATGGGATATAATGTGTGTAACAATAAACTGTTAATTTACAGCACTACTAATAGTTTTAATTATTTATTATAATTTCATTGTTTGTTAACAGTAAAATGTTTGCTAGGGGTGGAACGGTACATGTATTCGTATTGAACCGAAACGGTACGGGCGTCTCGGTTTGGCATATGAA
The DNA here is from genome assembly GCA_023631565.1 of Gymnocephalus cernua. Taxonomy (NCBI): domain Eukaryota; kingdom Metazoa; phylum Chordata; class Actinopteri; order Perciformes; family Percidae; genus Gymnocephalus; species Gymnocephalus cernua. The sequence goes on along the minus strand of CM042441.1, from coordinate 26,175,965 downwards.
TTTACACGGTATAAAAATAAATAAAACTTGCGTGCAAATTAATTAATGTAATGCGGAACTACTGTTAGATACACGCTTCTTTAGGGACACAGACACCTAATCTGTAGCCCCCCCTTAGCTCCTCCCGAGCTCCACCTACATGTTGAGTCGGTCCAGTCAGAGCCGATAGTCTTTCTCTATCACTCTGGGTCCAGTGAGTCCACACGAAGCAAACTAGTCCCTTCCATATACAACCAAACATGGACGTAGCTGTATCCCTTCTTGCCTCTACCACAAATGGCCTCCAGGCCCGTTTGCTTCGCTGTTAGCTCCGCCGTTAGTTAGTTGTTAGCTCTGCTGTTTGCTCCGTTGTTAGCTGTTAGCTCCACGGTTAGCTGTTAGCTCCGCCGTTAGCTGTAGCGGCTGGAGCTAACGCCAAAACTTGTCACCTGCTCTGTGTAACTGAAGCTGCTCTTTTAACATTCCTGCTCTGTGCATTCACATATGAGAGCAGCGCCTGTCTCCCATAACCACACTACTAGCTGATTGTCTTGTTTTGTTTACAAGTTCCAGATGGAGTCTGGAGATGATGTGGGGTAGCCTACTTATTGTTTACTGTTTACATCTTACTTTATACACTTCAGGCTGTTGCAGCTAGCTCAGGGGTGAGACTGTATGACACTAGGTGGTACAGCCTGAGACATGCACAATAAAAAAATTGCCCTCTGCATTTTTGTTTTGCCTCCATTGTACCGAACCAAACCGTGATGTCTGAACCGAGGAATGAACTTACGTGACTTCTGTGTACTGTTCCACCCCTACTGTTTGCTAACAGTTAAATGATAATTAACTAAAGATTACTTAACTATCAATTTACCATCTATTAATGATGGTTATTATAAAGTGTTACCTTTTTAACATTAATATGAGTTCCCCCAGCCTGCTCATGTTCCCCCAGTGGCTAGAAATGGCGATAGGTGTAAACCGAGCCCTGGGTATCCTGCTCTGCCTTTGAGAAAATGAAAGCTCAGATGGGCCGATCTGGAATCTTGCTCGTTATGAGGTCATAAGGAGCAAGGTTAATTCCCTTTCTCTGCTTTTCCCACCCAGATAATGAAAGAGAGAGACATCATGGCTTTCAAATGAGCAAAGTGGCAGTTGGTCAAGGCCACACCTCCACCTTCCACCTATGTTTAGGGTTAAGGTTAGGATTAGCTGCCTGGAAGGCGATGTTGGAGGCTTAAAACACCATTGAGCTTGTCCTGCTGATGAAGAACCAGCCACAGGGCTTCCTCAACAGCTCACCCTTAGCATGCACATTGCTTAGTCTGATGGCTGATCCCACTCTCATACTGGGTAAAGTGGAGAATTTGGGCCGAAATGGGTCATTTCCTCTAAAGAAACTATCGCTAACTTCACAGAACAATACATTTCAAGTACAGTTTCACTTAATACTTTTACAATAAATACATTTGATTTTCTTTAGGACTTTTTGAAAATTATTGGTGAGGGGACAGGGGTTGAACATTGTGTTTCTTGTCTTGCTTACCCCACAAGACAACACATTTTGAGTACAGGGTCACTAATCGGGCTGGGTACCGAATTCAATGCTTTTTAGGCACCGACCAAATTACCTCTCAAGTATTGAGGATAAAAAAATTCCTTATGATTCAATACAAAATTTCAATACCTAAGGAGTAAATCTCATCAGTCAGGGAGCCAACATTCGTGCAGCATGCTTCTACTAAGATCTAATAATGCTGCTTATTGGCTGTCTAACATTACACTATGTAGAGGCACGCAGGAAAAACTTTACATTACACAGAGACGGGGCTCACGTAGGAGGAGTTGAAAAACAAATAAAATGATTTTTGAACGATACTCTGCCCCAGTCACTGAATACTTCACTTTGTTTTTCTTAGGGACTGTACAAAAATTATTGTTGTATGGAGTTGAACCTTATGTTTCACTTTTGTACCATTTTAATATAGGCATTTAATATAGGCTTTGCCAAATCCATTATCCAATTAGTTGAACTGAGAGTAAATGAAGCTGAATCCTGCTTTCCACAGTTGCTCGAGCTGTATCACTTTATACTCATACTGATCTGGGTCAATAGAAAATATCACCACCCATGTCCTGACCTAAGCCTTTAGATTTGGCCAATCTGACCTTAGACCAGGGCTCATGTTGCGATGTATATTAATCTTAATGGCGTGACAAGAATATTTGCTTTTGATGGAAAAGAAAAGGCTCACCATCGAGTAAAGAAATTCCCCGAGAGAGATGCTATCTTCTTTGAGCTTTCAAATCTCCTCAAGTGCAAATATGCAATCACACACTTCTATATGTGTACTTTATTACAGGCCAGTATATTGTGCCTTGAACAAAAAAAGGTTTAGGACTACTACTATAACTACTATTCCCATGATGACAATGGCCATATTCGTCCGGGCTCAGCGCTCTTCAGCTGTGACCCAGTGCTTGTGGCGCTGTCTGACATTCAATGTCAGACAGCAAACGCGGCAAACGCGCGCATTTTTTGTCTCAGTGCATGCATTGTCTCAGTCCGGCGGAGCCGCTGCTAGCTTAGCTTAGCTTAGCTTAGCTTAGTGAATGGAATCCTTTGTTGCCATTAGCATGTTTTGAGTAAAAGTGAGCCAACAACAACAAAAAACAACCTAATTACTTATGTAATTATTCCGAGTATGTATTATGTATTTGTAATTACTTATTGTGGCCTGTGTATTCACGACGAGTACAAATAGCAATGCAAAATAAGACTAGATGATTTCCTAAGCATGAGTATTCTTTTTTTCACTTAGCAGAACAGTATGATTTTTTTCAATTTGCACAGTCCACATGTTGATGCTGTATCATATTCATCTCTCAAAGTCTGTTAACCACTGAGGTGGGTTTCTGACTCTGGCAGTGCGTCTAAGGCCTGGTTCTTGCCAAACATGCACCATCTCGGTCACAGTGAGTCCATCCAGTATAGTCTCATTGTTCTCACTAATGCAAGCTAGAGCTTCCGTTGGGAAACGCGGCAGCTTTGAGGCATTCCATTTCCGACCATCACTGAGAAGGTAAGTACTTGGTCCGGCCTTCTTTAAGATTATCAGAGGTTCTGTGTATTTGGATGACCCCTTGTAGGCATGTTCCGGTCTCCAGACTCGCACAGCATCATATACTTGGAAGGTGGGCACTTTTGGTCCTCGCTTTCTGTCTGTATACTCCTTACCGTTTTGTTGATTTTGTCTCACAGTTTCTTTTTTTGCTTGTGTGATGTAACTTTGTGTGAGACAGGAAGGATTTTCAGTTTTGTGCGCATCTTCCTCTTTCTCAGCAACTCAAATGGAGTAGCTCCTGTAGTAGCATGCGGTGTAACACGGTAAATCTGTAAGAATTCGGTCACTGCTTGTTTCCAAGGCTTGTGTGTTCTTTCTGCAGTCTGAAGACACTCTTTTAATACCCTATTAAATCTCTCTATCGCGCCATTGGCTCTAGGGTAGTAGACGCTTGAGCGCAGATGCTTTATCTCTCTGACTCTCTCAGAAACTTTGCAAACTCATGGGAAGTAAACTGACATCCATTGTCAGTGACCAGGCAGGTCAGATTTCCTTCACGACTGAACACTGTAGCTAAAAAGCGAGTAATCACCTCTGTTGTGACTGTAGAGGTGAATGCAACTTCTGGCCATTTACTGTAGTAGTCTGTAAGAGTAATGGGATAATGACAGTCCCATGTAACACGTTCAGAAGGACCGGTTATGTCAATGGCCACCTTTTCCCATGGTCCATCTGGCAGTTTAACAGGTGTAAGTGGTGCAGGTGCAGTCTTCACTGCTTTGGCATTGTATTGGCATGACACACATGGAGCTATCTTACTCTGTACATCTTTGTCCATTTGTGGCCACCAATACAGTTGTCGCAGTCTCTGTTTAGTGCGCACCACTCCCTGGTGCCCCTCATGTGCCAAGTCTACCACTTTGGATCGCAGTGATGTAGGCACAATCAAGCGGTTAGTACCTCTCATGACAAGTGTTTTGTCTACAGCCAGTTCGTCTTGTACATTGAAGTATGAAGCTACCTCATTTGGTATATTCTTTCTGCATTTTGGCCAGCCTTTCTGTATTTGCTGTCGCAACTGAGTCAGTTCAGGGCAAGTATCACATGCAGCGGTGAACTCAGACAAGGACACGGCATGTAAAGAGTCCATTAAAAAACAGTAGCTACTATGTCTGGTTCCACTTCAGCTTCTCCTGTGTTAGGCAGTGGAAGCCTGGACAGGCAGTCGACAGTCACATTCAGTTTCCCAGGGCGGTCCTGGATCTCGGATGCATTCTGTGGTATTGTGCTCGGTGTAGTAGGATCATCAGAGCTGTCAGCTTTAATAACTTTTGAGCTCTCAATACGCATGTGCAATGCTGCAACTAGATCTAGTCCTAATAGAGCTGTACCTGACTTTACCACTACAAAAGAGTCTGTGGTAGAATGCATACACCCTTCAACAGGTATTTTCTGGCCCCAAGCACAATAACGGGATAAGTTCCCGGGTGAAAGTAGCTAGGAAGCTAATACATACATGGTGCTAACACAATTAGCTTAGCTAGTTTAATGTTTGTGGCTATTCAGTATAGAAGTAGCTATTGCATTGATGTCAAACAAGTCAAAATGTGGGTGTGGTTAACAGTTCAATTACAAATATGTTAGAATAAGAGAATAGAAACACGTCCAAAACATTGAGATATCATTAATGTAGCTAGCTAGCTAACGTTACTTAAACTAACATTAAGCAATTTTCACGAGTGTGAAAATGGCAACATGTTCCTATTTACATGTTGTGATTTATATAGTCACAGCGTGTACAAATAACGTCACTTGAGGCACAGCCATCTATCTATTTGTACACGCTGTGACTATACAAATCACAACATGTAAATAGGAACATGTTGCCGTTATTTTGTCACTTACTCGGAGCAGTAGGCTAGTTGGAGCCGGTTACCTCCAGGATTTGTGCTAGGCTAAGCTAATGGTGGAGCCGTCAGACAGAGTTACGACCATGGATGTATTAAGAGAACGGTTACGACACGCACAGAGATGAGAAGGGTATGTATCGACTTGTCTAACTGTCAGGGTTACGGTGAATAAGCTAATGTCCCAATAAGTCGGCGTGTTCCTTTAAAGTATGGGTTGCAAACGCTGATCTCACAACCAAAGATAAACTTAACGTTCGACGTTAACGTTACACGAAATTAACGTAACTTTCTAGCAGTGGTGAAAGAAGTATTGAGATCCTGCAACGTTACTGAAGTAAAGGTGCTAATACAACACTGTGATAATTCTCCAATACAATACAGACGCATAGAAAATACCACCCGAAGTTACTTGATATAATTAATTATAACTAAATAATTAAATGTATTTAATTATTTATGTATTTATTGCCTCATTTATTTATTTCATGATGTATTTCAAAGGCATATTTATTCATTCATGTATTTATTAATTTATTTATGTATTTATTTATATATTTATTTATATATTTATTTAATATTGAATAAAACGGCATTCCATACCTGTCAGTAAAAGCACAGTCAGTTCGTTTATCACTATTTCACGCACCTCCTTTTGTCCAGGTCGAATATTTTGGAAAATGTCCCACTTTTCCACATGAATTGCACGTCACTTTAACAGCAGGGCATGACGGTTTATTTGCAAGATGTGTGATGGATCCACAACAGTAGCAGGAGCGCCGGTTTGTTGTAGGCAAAATAGACGTCCTTTGTTCTTTTTGGCGGGGCTTCCTTTGCTTTGTATAAATGCCTCCCACCGACGCAGCAGCAGCAGCAGTACTAGTAGTAGTAGTAGTGTCGGAGAGAACGTTAGCATTCACCCAGCCGTAATCTGCAATCGCCAGTGAAGTAGTTTTAGGCAGGGTCAGATCCGCTTCTAACAAAAGTCTGTCTCGTATGCATGTATCGGCAACACGCTCTATCAGTTGATCTCGAATCATTTGCTCCTCCATATCACCAAACTCACACAGTTCAGCCAGTTCATGTAATGAAGCTAGATACTGGTTTATTGACTCATCTGGTCGCTGTGTTCTCTGGCGAAATTTGTGACGTTCCACAATCACATTTACTTTAGGAACTAAGTTTTTTTTAAGTCCATCCACTGCAGTAGCATATGTAGTACCTGTATCCGGTAGTGCGTAAAACAGTCTTTGTCCCTTAGCGCCAAGTGCATGGAGTAGAATAGCGCGCCGTCTCACGTCGGGCCACTTCTCTCCGTTAGCATCGATTGCTAGCATGTAATTCTCGAACATTTACAGCCATGTAGGGAAGGGCATTGCAGGTTCGCCTGGGCAAGACATGAACTGTGTAGGTAAAGGCACGTTAATATTCATCCTCGTCGCCAAAATGTGGTGTTTTGTAAAGGTATTTTAAGTACTAGCTGAGAGACATGTATAACTGCTATCCTTCATTTTATTCTTCTTCTTCTTCTACGTACATAACATTCACTTGTATAACCTATTGCGCACTCCAGCGCCCCACCTATAGCATTAACAGGACACAACACATACCGCCAAATTTAGTTAATAATTTATGCAATCAAATTTCTTAAAGAATTTTATTGTCTGCGTTGTTCTTGACATATTAGACCTGACAGAATTCCCTTTCTTGCCAAGACTCAGTTAAGAAGATTGATAGCACTTTCATGTCTGTATGGTAAATATGAAGCTCATATCAGCAGCCAGCTAGCTTAGAATAAAAACTGGAAACAGCTAGCCTGTCCAAAGATAACAAACACCTGCCTACTAGCACGTTTTAAAAGCTCACAAATTCAACTGAAGCCTCCGCTGGTTGGTTTGAGAGTAAATTAAACAATTAAACAGACGAGATATTAGATTAGATTAAACTTTATTGTCATTGCACAAGTAAGGACAGCCAGTACAACATAATGCAGTTTTACATCTAACCAGTAGTGCAATCATTAAAAGTGATTTTTTTTATAGCAGTGCTTAAAAAAGACAAACACAGAATGCAGTATGATCATGTTTAGTCCATCATTTAAGTGCATTAACAAATAAAGTGCATAGAGTTATGAGAAATCAGACAGTCCATATAATAGTAGATACAGAATGCAGTAGGATCATATATAGTGCATTGTTGAGGTGCATAACGTGTTAATTAGTGAGGTGGGACCAGTTTCAACAATGGTTGGCTGCACAGATTGAGTTTGTAGTGACAGAGCCACCGGTGGGCTCAGCTAGAGCTTTAAGAGGCTGAAAAATAGATCTACCAGTTAGAAACAAATACCAAGGATCTATATGGTGCCATCATTCTTCATTACACACACACACACACACACACACACACACACACACACACACCGGACTCCATCTAAACCCTCACACAGCTGCCCCAGCCCCCATGGATTCATTCATGCAGACTGGTGTTATGTAACAGAGTTTTACCCTCGTCTGCTAACAGACATGACCTTGCGTCAACTCCATGCTTCAAACCAGGACACAGATGGAGAGAGAGACTCAAAGAGAGTGAGAGAGAGAGAGAAAAAAAAACCTGTGGAATGCACACACACACACACACACACACACACACACACACACACATAGACAGACACACACACACACACACACACACACGTGCCTTTTAAAAGACCCTTGGCAGAATGTTAGGGATTTAGAGGAAAGCAATAGAAGGGCTGAAACAGTACCAGTGAATGGTGTTTGTTTTGATGGCCAACCATCCACCATGTTGAGGGCGTTTTAAAGAGATTAAGTTTTCACATTTTAAACATTTGCATTGTATGTAGATCAGAAGACACTGGTTTTGAGGCTTTAGCATAAAGGGGAAGTCCATTGCTGCAGCTCAGACATTTGTAGTGGTTGTATTATACAGCAGCATGCTAAAATCAAATCTTTTTCTGTAACTCTTTATAATTGTGGTACATGAATTATCATGAATTCCTGCATGAAAAAGCATTAATTCATTCATGTAGTACATGTAGTTCATGGTATCTCATGCAGGACTTTAAGCAGGAACAATACGTTCATTAAGGTATTTCAATCATGGTTTCTGATTAATTAATGATGTCCATATCTTCTTCAAAAAAACTGACCAGTCATAGCAGTGACTATATATATTCTGAAGAATTGTGGTGTGGTAATCACGATTACGTAAACACTACTACTTCATTACTTCATCATGTTTGTAGCCATTCAAATAAAGTGCTAGTCCATCTTTAGCATTGATAACTCATTTATCAATTATTATTCAATTACCAGGTCAGTACTTTATTTGAAGGGCCACAAACATAATGAAGTTGTAGTGTTTACTTAATCGTACCTTAAACACCACAATTTTAGTTTCTTTAGCCTGTCACTTTAACTACAGATTTACCTTTGAAGAAGACACGAACATCATTAATAAATCAGAACTCATGATGATTGAAATACCTTAATTGATGCATTAATGAACGTATTGTTTCTGCTTAAAGTCATGCATGAGATATAAATCCTTGTACATTACTGTTAGTTCATGAAGTACTACATGAATGCATTCATGCTTTCTCATGCATGATAATTCATGTACTAATATTAAAAATTGTTAGCTAATTTTTCTTGCTAATATTTGCTACAGTACATGTGATGGATATGATAAATGTGATGGAACTCATCTTTAAAACACAAATGTGCATAAATGGCCATGACAAACATAATAAATGGGAGATCAGGGGCCTCATGTATAAACGTTGCGTAAGCTTGCGTACGCTGGTTGTCACGGACATTTCCTGATGTATAAAGAAAAACTTGACGTGAGAATGTGCGGGCCGTCACGCAAACTGTTGAGCAGTCGTGAGAATGTGCGGACCGTCCGCAAAGTCTTGTCTGGCTGTAACGTGGCGAATTCTAAGTTAAAAGTGCTGAAAATCAGCAAACATTACAAAATAAAGTTTCCACTTCACTTACTGGCATATGTCTGTGACGTTGTCTATGAAAAAACATATTTATACCCGCTGATACTCCATAAAAGTTTGATCATTTATATGGATAATGTTTCACATCTTTCACACTATTAACTGTTTAATCTGCAGGCTACTTAACCTCTGTTAAACATGAGGACGGGAAATATATTCAGTCATCCTCTGTATTTAGATGAAATACATACTCACTGTGCAACAAAAATATCGGCATTGAAAAATGTAATAGCCTATATTACATCTGTCCGTGCATGGCGATCTTTTTGTTAGTGTCTGTAAGTCAGTAGTTACTGAGGCTCAGACATCCATGGCGCACGGGATGCGGGACGCACGGCTCCATCTCCCCAGGAACAAACGCTGTTTTCGGGTGGGCAAACTCATGTGATTCGTGATTGATCCCGTGGATGATTTGTAGGCTATTAAGTGAACAAGGTGTACCCGGTGCACCAAACACTGGCCCGTCTTGACTGTCTTGATTCTGCACACATTTCTGTTACTGTAGTCCTATTTACTATTTCATTTATTTCATCCATGCGTGGCGCAGCGGATCCGTGCGCACTGTCACCTGCCGTGGAGACGCTGGCCTCGCTAACCTCTCCTCCTCTGAGTCGGATCTCTCTCGCGCTCTAGCCTACTAACACTTAAAATAAATGGCATTACATCGGTGGGTTCAAACTGCTTATTGTGCGTCATTTGGACTGACACTGAGATGTTGTTCTGTAACTGGTGTGGCGCTGCCTCTATTCTCTTGATTTCCACTTCGACATTGGACATTGTTTTTTTAATTTCTGCCATTCACTGCCTGGTCAACATTTGCCACTCTGGGCATTTTCTTTTATTGTTTATCCGAGATGACAAACCTCCAGACAGAAAAACATTTCTCGCCTCCACTTCCGCGATCAGCACCTAAACCCAAATAGTAATAATGTCACGAGTAATGCAGCAGATATACTTACTCTTCTCATTTACGCACACAAAGAAAGGTGCCACTCACAACTACAATCCAAATGAACGACTAACTCTAGTCTATCATACTGCTTAACTGTGTGACGTCAGTTATGATATACCCACAGATATAGGTAGCTAATACTGAGTATATATAACTACGTAACCAACCAGCACGCGCTTTGGCTACCCTGTTACCAGCACTGAATACATGGGAGTAAACGTGAAACATAAAACACAATATGGTTAACTGTACTAAATAATAGCAACACTGACAAAACTTTGGGGCCTTTTTTACAAGCAGCAGTTATTTAAGCCGGTGTGTGGCAATTACTGTACTAATAAACATGGTTACAATATGTCAGGCAAATGTTACATTAAAGGTCTTCATAGTTTAGCTAACTAACTTTCAACATCATCGATTGATTCCTTAACTAGCTAGATCGTCTAGCTAGTTTTATATGACCAAATATATTCACTAGCTTTATAACTGGGCCCACTATTTACGCAGCGCTTAATAATATTTCAGACTCAGACTGCAAATTCCATACAAAGACCAGGCGAGTTGATGTTATAAGGCTGATTAACAAGCTAGCTAAGTTAGCATCGCTGTTTGCAGTTAGCACGCTCTAAAAAGTTGCAAGGTGTCAATGCCACCATAACACAAATAAACACATTGAATAAATGTACAGTAAATGCACTGCAACAATGATGTTGAAACATAAATGTAATTTATCTGACGACAAAGTCCTAATAATGTCACTTACCCAGAGGAATTTCAAGTAGATTGTGCCAGAGCCGATTGTTCCAAACGTGACAGTCTCTTGTCTGAAACATTTGACTGTACTGTATATTTCTTGACCTTTTATATACTGTCTATGTTCTTGACAGTGTAGCTACTTCTTCATGTATTAACCGCAGTTGTCATCTCTACGTGTTGTATTACTGCCATCTACTGGAGACTGCTGGGATCGTCACTTAACACCGCCATCTCCTGGAGACTGCTGGGATTGTCACTGGAGACACGAATCGATTTTGTCCACAAAACGGCGCGGAAAAACAGTCTCAAAAGATCCACAAGTATAGAAGGAGATATACACATACAAATCTCTCTGCATTTATTTGTGCATTGTACTTACAGACACGGATCTGTACTTACAGACACGGATCTGTCTGCATTTATTTGTGAATTGTACTTACAGACACGGATCTGTACTTACAGACACAGATCTGTCTGCATTTATTTGTGCATTGTACTTACAGACACGGATCTGTACTTACAGACACGGATCTGTACTTACAGAGTTACAAATTGTTATGATACTGTTTTAGCACCATACAGATGGAAGAGAGAGTAGGCCTAGTTGACGACGGTAAGAAGTACGTGAATTAACAGGTTGTGCGTGTGCGTGTGTGTGTGTGTGTGTGTGTGTGTGTGTGTGTGTGTGTGCGCGCGCCTCACGTCATAATGACAACAAGCAGTTTGGCAGTAACATTAAAGCTAGTGGCTGTCAGGTAACCTAACTGTTTAAGGGTTGGCCTGTTGGGTAGCTGAAGTCTGTGATCTATACAGCCTGTTCTACTAGGCTCATGTATACTATGTAACAGCCTGTTCTACTAGGCTCATGTATACTATGTAACAGCCTGTTCTACTAGGCTCATGTATACTATGTAACAGCCTGTTCTACTAGGCTCATGTATACTATGTGTACAGCCTGTTCTACTAGGCTCATGTATACTATGTATACAGCTGTCTCTCTACATTGCCCAGAGATTTAAGCTAAATGAATTATACCTTAACTTAGCTGACATTTCTCTCTGTTTCTCACTCTTTTAAAGGTTACCTTGTTAGAGTAAATCTTTCTTGTTCATTGGTGTGGGCCAAGGCAACATTTTGATTGACTTTACTGACAATACACTTGTATACTTAAATGTTGTTTACTAATTTGAAATTATACTTTAAACTTTATCTTTGGCATTTACTTGGACTTGAGTATGGACATTGTGTAGGCTACCCTATGGCCTCCAGGTCGCCAATCAAAAGTGAGTGAGTACACTGCTTCTCTTTTCCAGGGCATGTACTACTCTCAGCTTTATTGTAGCTTTTGGGAAGGGTTATGGTTATGGTTATTGTAGTTAGCAGACACTTTTGTCCAAAGCGACAAAATATGAATCTTACAATGGTTAAAATGAACAGTAAACAGTTTTTAAAAGTTGCTAAGCCAATATTAAGCAAAATAGTAATAATAACAATAATGGCAATACAATATGGGTGTGGGCCGCCTGGGCCAAAAATGCCCGGGCTGATTTTTTGTCCCAGTCCAGCCCTGCATGGATGTATTAATAGAACACATGGTGAATTAGCTGCAGCCTCCAATTTGAACGTGCATTCAGTGAGTCCAACTGAGTTCAGCTCGACTCGCTGTATAATGCTGGCACCCATGTCAGAGCATTCTTACCAAAATCTCTCACCTTGTTGTCCATGTTCCTTATGTCGTCTAAAACATCACCGAGGGAAAGTTCAGTCTCTGTCGCCAACTTTGATGTATCCATAGGCTAGCTAGCTAGCTAGCTGTTTCCTGCGTTAGCATTCAGGCTAGCACTGCTAGCCTAGCAGTCTTGAGCGGAGGACAGTCTGTTGACGGTTGACAATGTCTTTCTTGGCATCTTTGTCCTACCTTGCGTTATAACACCGCCGGTGAGGTGTAGTCAGCATATGTTTTAGTCAATGGCAGTATTTTAGTTAGAATTTGGGACCAAAACGAACGGAGCTAGAGAACGGTGTGCCGCTCGCGTGGCGTGCACTGTTCGCCGGTGTACACGGAAGTTAGGACGGTTTTTTAGCAAAATTGATATCAGCCTAAACATACATATATTTTCTTGCTATGCTGTTTATCTTACTTAGCTACATTTTATAAGACCAGTCATTTGGAGCTGGTTTGAATAAACATTTTCAAAACCGCACTCAAAACAACGAAAAACAACCAAAAACAACTAAACGGTAACGTTGTGTGGAGGTTACAGCGCAACCACAGGATAACGTTTCAGTTGGTTGGTTTCCCTAACGTTGAGGGAACGTTATAACCCTGAGGAAACGTTACCTCAACGTTAGTTTTTGGTTTGGTTCGAACTAACCTTTAGATAACCAAAAACTAACGTTATCTAACGTTCCCTAAACGTTTTGTGTTAGTGGGGTTATTAATACATGTAGTTATAGATCAGGTTTCCCTACACTGTGCAACAGGCTGAAATTATTATTCAATTTGCAGCAATTCCTGAATGTCTGAGAAGTTTTTTACTTTTTCCTTGCCAGTCATCATGATTCGGTGTAGCAACTGCCAGTATCATTCATATACTGATCAGCATTCACGAGGTGCTTTGCATCGACTATTTATGGTTAAAAATGGGTGTGTACAGGGCGGGATAAGAGGCTGATCCATGTACGCACACTTGTAGGTAGTAGGCTCGTTCAAGATGAACTGCGCCTCGCCTGTAAAGTAGACGAGAGCAGGCGGCAGCAGCGGGGGCGGTGACAAAAGTCCGCTGTGAAGTCTGACAGTTTCCAGCCACATCCAGCAGCCTGCAGGCTGAACAGGAAGTCACAGAAACACGGTGGTCCGATTCTGATTTAATATAATGTTATCAGACCCATATATCAGCCTGTACACAGTCTCCAGTTGTTCTTATTATGACAGAGTAGCTGTCAACATGCTCTACATGTGATCTGTTGCTGATTTTAATAACAACAGACTGTAGATGATCCTAATCTGAACAGATTTAGTCTCTCTGACTTCCAAACATAACTATCAGCCACACAGCATGTGATTTGTACGGAATAAGCCTTTAAATCAGACACACAGCAGTTAAAATCCCTCTGATTCAAAATCAATAAAAAGTTTATATAAAACGTCATCATGTTGTCGATTCTGAACCAATCAGCTGTTAGATCAGCTGAGAGGCCGGCGTTTCCCAGCATGCCTTGTGTCCGCCTGGGTCTTGCAGTCAGTGAAAAGCAACTGCGCTACCTGCGTCTCAAACCTGCGGCTGCCTTGCTCTCGTGAGATTATCGTTGCTACGTATGCATGACGTCAGAGCAAGTCGGGATCAAGTCGGACACAAATCTAACCGGCATGCAACGGGCGGCGATCGCCGGTGATCGATTCTGCGCAGATCTGGCTCATCTCGAACGAGCCTAATCTCTGATTTATAAAGGGAACATTGCTTACAGGTGTGCATACACACGGTTTTATAAATCTGACTTTTTTTTGGCGTACGCCATTTTGGGCTTTTGGCCGTATGTACACTTATAGCAAGGTAATGTACAGTTCTATAAATGAGACACCAGATGATTATGATGATTGTGATGTTTGATGGATGTAATGCTTGTTTTACGGATGTGATGGCTGCGATGGTTGTGAATGAAAAGTCCTAACAGGAAGAGGAAATGGCTTACACAGTGATCTGAAATGGACTTACTGCTGTAATTCAAGCAGAATTGAATTTACACCTGGCTCTGTATCATAGACCCATATTGAATGCAACTCAGATCTACCCTTACTCATTTTGAATCATTTACATTTAGAATAGGTGATTTTAGTGATGTGTTGACATTTTTAATAAAGCATTTTATTCATTTATTTGGATAATTTCGAATTCTTTGATATTAAAATTAATAATAGGCCTACTATTAAAATGAATGTTGTCACGTGAAAGTATCAAAACTGTTCAAACCTTGGCTGAAAAATGTTTGCTCATGTAGGACGCATCCCCTCATTGTAAGCTGATTGAGAAATGGGTTTATTACAATATATTGCCATAGAGGCCTTTGGACTTTTTGTTTTTAGTATACTGTGTTCAAGACCATGTGACAGTATTTCTTTAGTTTTTAATTTACTCTTAGCCTCTAGAGGATTTTTTTTTCTGTTTCATGTTCCTTGCTTCAGTTTTGAGTTTGAGTTTCCTGTGCTTGCGCTGTGTACCTTATATGTCCCTGTAGGCGTGCCCAGCATGTCTTCTCTTCTACACCTGTTTTGCGTCTAGCCTCATCAGCCTGCCGTGTTGCCAGTCCTCATTGTCTTGTTGGCCAATCACTGTTTCCCTCCATATTCCAGTTCCCTGATCACTCCAGCTGTGCCTTGTTTTGTGATTAGCTCTTTGTGTATTTATTCTGTGTGCTCCGTTTGTCTGGTGTCAGTCTGTCGTCGTACTTCGTGTCAAGAAGTTCTGCCTGTTTCTAGTGTTTCACTGTTTCTCAGTGTTCCTGGTTTCCCCCTGTTTTGGATTGGTTGCCTGCTTGGACTGTAAGTTTATTGAAGTCATTAAATCACTAGTCTGGATCAATGGAAGTACATTTCCAGGATAAAGCCTGACAGGCCTTCGCCCCTCCCCTTCCGCTCTCTGTGTGTTGCCGTTCTCAAAATCCCTTCGCTACAGGAAACAACAAACTTTGATGCATAAAATGGCAAGTTTAAAAAAAACTTTGGCTGGTGCAACAAGGCAGGCCTGATTGTTTCTTTCGAGGAATGATTGTTAAGATTTACAAAGAATATGTTTACGGCATTTACTCTCTAACTGGGACGTTTTGGGACCGAGGTGGGATTTGCTATGGACGAAGTACACAAGCTGATACGCTGGTAGAGCAAATTATGTTTAACCATGTTTCCAGCTAATTTAAATATCTCACGATACTGTATTGTGTGAACAGTTAACTTCATTTAATACTGTATTTGCAGCATGGTCTCACAGAATTCTGTGAAATGATCATGAACTGTTAACACCGCATTATGTGGTGGTGGTGGCACGGAATGTGTGAAAATTCTGTGTGGCCACCACGGAAAACAATGGCAATGTAAAGTCAATGAGAAGATAATGTAGCATTAGGAGCGACTATGGTAGCAAATCCGCGTAAGGAGGTTGGTTGGGGTGGTGTATGGGTCAAACACAGGACTGTCACCCGGGAGACCGGGGATTGTGTCCCGCGTGTCAAGTTTCCTAAAGTCGCTTTCTTTTCTTAAAGCCATCCGTACCATTCTTCCCGCGTGTCACGGAACCGTAAACCCACCCACGACCTTTTCCTTAACTTAAGGGGCCGTGTTTATTTCACGGAATTCTTCCGTGGGCCTATCACGGAATTTTCAGCGATCCATGTTCATTTCAAGGAATTCGTCCGTGGGCCCATCACAACATTTTTTGCAATTCCATGAAACTGCCACAGATTTTTAATTTGAGAATGACATTTGTTACTGAGACTCAACAAAGTACAGAACAGATAACAATGTCCTAGCTAGAATAAAATAATATTATCTAAAACCTATAATACATAGAGCACAGCTTAAAGAATAGTGTATCAGTGCAAGTGCAGAGGACAGACTTAAGTCTGTGAGTTCATAAGCCTCACAGTCTCTGGGAAGAAGCTGCACTTTAGCCTTGTTTTGGCTTTAAAGGAACACGCCGACTTATTGGGACATTAGCTTATTCACCGTAACCCCGACAGTTAGACAAGTTGATACATACCCTTCTCATCTCCGTGCGTGTCGTAACTCTGTCTGACGGCTACACCGTTAGCTTAGCCTAGCACAGATCCTGGAGGTAACCGCCTCCAACTAGCCTACTGCTCCGAATAAGTGACAAAATAACGGCAACATGTTCCTATTTACATGTTGTGATTTATATAGTCACAGCGTGTACAAATAACGTCACTTGAGACACAGCCATCGTCTAACTGTATATAAACTGGGAACTATATTCTCAGAAAGGGAAGCAGTGCTACTTGGGCGGAGTGATATGCTGCAGCTCTGAGCAGAGCTGCAAGCATATCACTCCGCCCAAGTAGCGCTCAAAGACAGTATATAAAATGGACCAACAGATCCCATTGCTCTGGACGGAGACGAGTGTAGTCTATTAGAAGCACTTTTCTGGTGATGGTTGAGCATTACTGTGCAGCTGCAAACTGAGCTTGCCACCGTTGATGTGACGTGAGCAACGTGTCTGAACGTTGTAAGTCTTCTGGTATCTGTGCCAAGAGAATCTCAATCATTCCCAATCTTGCAGAGACGGAGAGCGTAGGTATATGTAAGGAGATAACATAGGCACAGGCTAATTATTGCTAACTAAAATGCTAGTTAATAGTGGCAATTAAACTTAAACAGCTAATGTAAGTCGACACTGCCTGCGAGCTTATCCTCTACTGTACGGTAATTCCTCTACTATGCGACTTACTGTTGCATAGTAGAGGAATGTTCCCAATCCTGAACAGTAATTGAAGCTTCTACTACTTTTACAATATTGTGATGCTGATGGAACTTGCAATTGGTGATGCTGCTGATCTTAGCACTGGTACAACTACGGTATAGTAGTCCAACTGCTCCCTCTACAGGACAAAGTGCCTACTAATATCTATCATACGTGTTAAATCTTAAATATAGAAGTAGTGAACTCATATCAGACAGGACAAAAGACAGTGGCCTCGGTCAACAATCTGGAACTCAGCAGGGGCAGAGCCAGGCACTGTAAATATTCGGGGCTCAGCCCAAACATGCTCCATTTACAGCAGCTATATACTATAGCTATATACTATTTTTAAGTTACATAACATAGGTAGTGTAGGAATTTGACTTTAACAGCTTTACTAATCTTGAAAACAATTTTCCCTAAGAGTTCACAGAATGAATGGCGATATTTCCCCAGTAAAACTCTTGCTCCATTGATTTGCTGCTCCAGTCAGACTCGGTGGAAATGACACAAGGTTAAAGTTATTTTAAAACCGTAACATTTTCGTGGCTTTTGAGAAAACATCAATAGCAAAATGCATATATCAATAGTTTGTTTTAAGAAACTCAGTCGTGTCATCTTCAGTTTATTACTTAATGTACGAAAAAGAGAACGACAACAATCACCAGTGTCATTAGATAAAGTGCAATTCATATAAGCAGTCTCATAATCTGTGGGACTCAATGAAAGCCTGCTGACATGACCAATACATCACATCCTACTCAGTAATGCACATGATGATTCACAAGTTATAGGCTTAAATATCCCATATTATGCTCCTTTTCAGGTTCATAATTGTATTTTAAGGTTGTACCAGAATAGGTTTACATGGTTTAATTTTCAAAAAACACCATATTTTTGTTGTACTGCACAGCTCTCTCTCACTGTTGCAGCTCCTCTTTTCACCTTGTGTTCAGGTCTCTGTTTTAGCTGACAGAGTGATTCATCTTTTCTTCTGTACTATCTTTGGCTGCACTCGCACATGTGAAGTAGCTCAGATTGTAGATCATGTCAGTTAGCTCCATAGATAGTAAAAGAAAGGTTGTTTCTCCAACTTTGGTCAGTTACAAGGCAGGATTAGCCGGGAGACTTCTTCTTAAGGAGGGAGCACATGTAAGGACATGTAAGTACTTCTTTTGTAGATTATGGTGAACTTGTGTGTGTTGTAGCAGTGCTTTGCCATTGAGAACGAGCTAGCATGCTAACGCTAGCGCTAGCATGCTAACGGTTGTGTTTAGTCCGTCGTTTCGGCTAGTGACGTAAAAAGCCCTGCAGATTTTGAACAGCTCACCCAGAGACTGAAGGCAGGACACATTAAGAAACCTGTATCTCACTCAAAACAGCATGGATAGATTTTTTTCCAAGTTTGTGTGTGGAAGCACCAGAGACACAAAATAACACCCCAAATCCCAGAAAAAGTGATCTTTTCATAATATGGGCACTTTAATAATGCACATTGTAAATGTTTATAGACACATAGCTGTGCTAACCAAGGAATTTTGGCTCACACAAGCATGTTGCTGTACAATATAAAACTGCATAAACTCTGACAAAAACACACAAATGTTTACACACTATTTGCAAAAGGTGTTGACTGTGAAGTTCTCTGATAATGTGTAAGTTACTGGCAAACAAGTCTCACATTCTGGCAGTGCTGAAATTACAATTGGAGGTTTAAGTGGCTTGGTCCCACTCACTGGACCATTTGGCATGATGTCACAGGTCATGTGCCCTCATTACACGACAGGTGTATAGAATGAGAAGAGCTCCATGCAAATGTTGGGTGGACAATAATGTTAACATTGTCTTATGTAAGACTGTGAGACATGTCCTCTCCCAAAGCTGAATAAAGGAATTGGTTGTTTTGGGGAAATAGACCCTTTTCACAGCAGACATGTTCACATGTCATAGTAGGAAAAGCACAGGTGTATTCAAAACCATTAATGATGGCTGCATTCCTCTTAGGAGAGGCTGGTATTGTGCATGCTGACTCACTGAAATAGCTTACTGGGACACTTGATGGAATTGAGCCATCGGTAAGGTTATCAATTTCAGCTGTGCTTTTCCTACTATGACAAGTCAAAATGTCTGCTGTGAAAAAGGTCCATGGACTTACCAAGAGTTGGATTAGAAGATGGATACCACACTCGTGTGTACATTAAATATGAAGCTACAGCTAGCTTAGCACAAAGACTCAAAACAGCCAGAAATAGCTACCCTGGCTCTGTCCTAAGGTAACCAGTACCTGTAAAGTTCACTAATAAACATGTCCTATCTTTGTTGTTCAATCTCATGCACGGTAAAAATGAGAAGATGTGGTTTTTCAACTCGGAGTAGGTTGACTCAGAGTTAAGCGTGTGCACCACCACAATAAAAAGGCAGCATAAATGGAGCCATGATACTACGATTCACCATGGTAACAACCACAAACTGGTCGGCGGAAATACTCATGCGTGCATATCAGCGAGTTTGTATATATATTTTGTTAAAAAAAAGCAACACGGCTGCTGCTGCAAAATAGCGAGAATTGGTGTGGGAGAAAATTGCTGCTCGAGTCAATGCGTAGTGTATAGTGCTATATATATTAGTGCTGTGTATAGTGTATTCATTTCATATTTAATCACAGGTAACCTATAATATTACTGGTGAAAACTGGAATGGTAGTAGGCTACACCTAATTCAATTTAGGTGCAATTCTGCGGGCGAAACAGTAAACTATTACTAATCCCATTCTGAGGTTGCAGCATCATCATTAACAGAATTACAATTTACAATCATTTATTTATTTTTAATGTCTCTTACTGGTTTGTGTCCAGGGAACTCTACAAAAACGTTTAAAAAACGTTTCAGAGCGTTTGCTACGGTGGCTTTACTAATATGCTCCGCATCAACAATGTTGTAAAGAAAACTGCCATTTGCAAAAAAAGCAATGCGACACAAATAATCTGCTGGCATGTAGAGCATGTCCACGATGGGTGACGTTAGTGATATGAGGATTGATAAGGTTATCTACATATCTGATGGACTGTGAAGAAAAACGATACTGCTCAAATAATCAATCTATAGTCTGGGCCTCAATATCATCTCCCGGCGTATGTTTAACTAACAAAGTAACAGCTTCTTCATCAGCGGGATCGTTGACAAAAGAAAATGCCATGTTCAGAACAAAAACGTTTTTATAGTCTGCCTAACACAGTTAATAAACCAACCGCTAAATGCACCGGATACAGACTGAATGAATGAATGAGGAAATGAAAGCACGCTGTCAGAGGGAGGAGACAGAGAAACTCAAGGTTTATTGAAGAAAACCTGCTCCCAACCAGGTTAGGTTCACAGGCTCAGTTACCATAGTAACTGACTGAGGTTAAGTTACCTCTCTTTCTGAAACAGAAAACCCAGAGTTTCCCTCATCTCAGGGTTAACAAATTCAGAATTTTCACTAAACCTGCTTTCTTAAACGGACCCTGGGATTGCTTTGATGCCGCCGGAAATTTCGCCTGATGTCCCTCTTTTCAGCCGTGTGTCCGTTACCTTCCTCTTTCTTTGTGTAGGATTTTTAAACTCCGGTGGATTTATGAGAACTATGGTTAACTGCTCCTCAGGGTAAATCCAGACAGCTAGCTAGACTATCTGTCCAATCTGAGTTTTCTGTTCCGACTAAAACAACTTTTGAACGTACACATGTTCCACCAAAACAAGTTCCTTCCCGAGGCTATTTTGCAGAGGCACCGGGGCTGCTTAGCACGGCCCAAGACGATTCTGATTGGTTTATAGAAATGCCAATAAACCAGAGAACGTTTCTCTCCCATCCTGGAATGTTGTGTGGACTAGCCAGACCCTTCTCCGCAGCATTGTGGAGGAAGGTCTGGGAAAGCGAGACTAGGCCTAAATATTCAGGCCCGACCCTACATGAACCCACATAGTTTCCGTCCAAGCCCGACCTGAGCCCGAACCACGGCAGCAGTTTTTTGGCCTGAGCTAGTGATTGCCAAACGAAACTTCATGTTCAAAGGGTTGAAAGCACACTGAATTGCCATTGCTTGAGCCTTTTTCTTTAAACCAAGATTGCAGCTTGGAGGTTTCATTATTGCCATCACCAGCCAGGGTGAATTTCCACCGCTTTTTATCCATGTGTGTAAGTTGAATACATATTCAGAAGATGGCGGTCACACACAGCAGTACACAGCCCATCCATTATTCATGACATTACACAGACTATAAGCTCTGCATTTAGAAACATTTTTTTTTATTTGCGCAGACCCGACCCAATTCAATCCTGGGGGAATTTTGATAAATTATAGCCCAATCGGGTTCGGGCAGATAATCAAAGCTCTGATTATATAATTACTAGCTTTATAGCTTGGTGCTGGTAGGCAGAATTCATTTTGACAGAAGCTATAGCTTTTTCCCACCAGTTCCCTTGAGCTTAGCTAAGCTAAGTGGGTGCTGGTATTAGCTTAATATTTACCACACAGACATGAGAGTCCCATCAATCTTTACACCTAACTCTTGGCAACAAAGTGATTAATAATTAAAAATAAAACAAAAAATAATTTCCACAAAATGCTGAATTATTCCATGTTTCTTTTGCTGTTCCAGTCTTCTAGACATGAGTGCAATCCAGGTCAAAGATTGTGCAGTTTTCTAAAACATACTAAACAATAGATAGTGTGATATCATCCTCCTATAGTACCCTGAATATACAGTATATGTGACCACGTGAATCACCCTCTTATCCCACCTTGTACACGCCCATTTTTAACCATAGTCAATGCAAAGCACCTTATGAATGCTGATCAGCATGTTAATGACCCTGGCAATTGTTCTTCGTTACGTTGAATCATGACGACTGGCGGGGAAAAAGCAAAGAACTTCTCAGATGCTCGGGAATTTCTGCAAATTGAATTATAATTTTGGCCTGTTCTCGCACAGTGTAGGGAAACCTGATCTATAGACTACCTATATTAATAAAACTGTCCAAAACGGCAGGCATTACGGCACTCAGGGACAGCTTCGATATACCAGACCTAGATTTAAAAGAACTATATATTATATCCAAACAAGCCTTAGTGATAAAGTTGAAGATTATATGTAATATTTATAAAAAAAACACTTCGCTGTCTGACATTTCCCTCTGGAAACAGCCGGTTGCCCCCAGAGCAGCAAGAATCTGTATTTGGACCGGGATGGCACGGTTCCGGTGCGTTGCCCTCTCTACTGGACCCAATTCAGTACATGGATCCAAGAGAACAGCTTTAGGGAATTTAAATCGGCACATTAGCCAGTCATCGTTGAGGTCCGCACGGGGGTCACCACAGTATTTATGTTTACAACAATTTGTGATCGTTAACATCTTGCCAAAATCACAGCATCAACTGGTGGTATCCCTCACCCCGAGATACAATTTTAAGATGAAAGTGTAATAGGCAAACACTTTTTTTTAATGCTGGTTTTGTCACAAACAGTATTAAAGTTTGGACTGATAACGAGAACATTAAGTGTAACGATTGCGCGAGAGCTTAACAGCTGTATTTCCAGACTTTGACTATTGATGATATATGCACAGTATTAAAGACAGAGATATTTAGTTATTTATACTGTGCTCTACATTTATCTAATGGTAGGGTATTTGATGCTATCCTGTATTTCATGGAATCGGGCCATCTCCTCCTCTTACTCTCCGTAGCAGGCAAAGTGACGGTAAGACAGCGCCAATTAAATATTAAGAACAATTCTTTTATTTTTTTATTTAACATTTGAATGGGATTTTACAAGGTGTTTATGGAACGATATCACTCAGTAGAAGCACAAATAACACTGCTGGGTTTAATCTTCATGATAATGTGGATGATATGGAGTGAAAAAATGTGCGTGAGGCATCAATAATTTATTCCCACATGTACTTTCTGCAGTCTGACATCATCACCACCTCACCATCTGTGTCGCCAATTCTCATTGTCTCCAAAATGTGCGTTCGCATGGGTCAGAGTTTGAATGGAGGACCGCACATTCTGCCGTCAAGTTTATTTTTTATAAATCACAACCTTTGCGTAGGAAGTGGCGTACGCACATTTTCAGCCCAGTTTTGTGCATACGCCACGTTTATAAATGAGACCCCTGGTGAATGCAGTGCACCTGGATTTAAACCTCACAATGTAGGGCTGTGTAATTAATAACATTTTGATTTTGTCTCCAAACGATCACAAAAACATTGTAATGGAGAAAAACGATTATTTTGCACATTGCCTTTTGCAAGTAAACTCTTATTTTGGGGGGAATTCAAAAAGTTTCAACCGGAAATGTATTAAGGGAAATGTCCCAGTTCAAGGTGCTTTTAATTTTGATTTGTTTAACTGTTCTACTGTTTTTTTAAGTTCAGTGAATGCAATATCTTTCCAAAAGTCAATGAGTAATCGTGTTAAATAATCGTGATTTCAATATATAATGACCAAAATAATTGTGACTATGATGTGATTATGGTTTCCATAATCGAGCAGCCCTATCACATGTATGTATGATCAGCACATGGTGTCACCAGTGTTACAACACTGTACGTATCTGTCACAGATTTGTGTGTGTGTGTACAGTAAGATGCATTATTTTGTACTATACATACACTCTGTGCTGTCAGCCTTAGTCTTAGAGAGAATGTCTTTCATTCTCTACTATCCTCCCCTCCAGAACATCCCCTCACAGATCTGCAGCTTGTTAAACGTGTAGAACAAGTGAAAGAGAGTGATGTGCAGTTAAGCATATTTTTGTTCCCTCTTACTGCCTTACTGCCTTCTGCCTTCTCGTCTGCCTCATTTGTTTCCCTCAGAAGCCAGCCTCTGGTTCAGGCAACAGAGCTGCCGAAGGAAGCCGTCGTTGGGTCCGATCTCTCTTCTGTGCCGCACCGTGGCCAGAGCGCTGTGGACGTCCATGTTCTGATGAAGCATCAGGTAAGCTATGACTAAGGTAGGCGAGCGGCTGTAGCCTTCCCTGCAATGAACGTACACTTTACCTGCAGAAGCAAAGAAAACCAACCGTTGCACGTTTGAGCAAATCCACAACATTGGTATCTGAGATATTACACTTGAGTTTAATGCCGCACTCATTTAATTTTTTAGGCCACTTTAAGAGTATTGGGGAAAATCTCAACATTGTCATATTATAACCTTGTAAAGTCGTTATGGCTAAAGTCAGGGCTCAACATAAAAAAAAATCCACACTGGCCCCCGGGGCCAGTAGATCAGAGTTTTGCTGGCCCCTTCTACATTTTTACTGGCCCTGAAAGAAATATTGTAGGTGTGATTGGCAAAGGACAAAAATGCAGGAAAATATACGGCGCACCGACCATGAAGCTTCAGAAAATGGTTATACCCCAGCTAGCCACTGTCACTGTATGTTGTGCCATTAGCAGTAAAGCTAGACCAGGGTCATCAACTACATTTTCCCAAGGGCCAGCATTTTTTTAAGCTGACACTCCGGCCGGACTTTCAAATAAAGAAAATAAAATGTATTTATACCTAATAAGCATATTCTTGTTTGATATTTCACTTTCTTACTAAATTAATGCTATATTTTTTTACATGTATTAGTGTAAGCAAACTCTTAAAAAAACATGGACAATCCATAACGATAACTAGATAGGCTACTTAACTGGAAAAAGTCCCCAGATTAGGGGGCAGTTCACTGAGTGATGGATAAAGTCTTGTGATTACTGAAACGTTGTTGTAGTATGCAGTGTCCTGGTGGAAAATGCTTGCAGAAAGAAAGGCCGGTTGTCAGGTAAAAATGTCACAATCAAAGAGCCTGAAGCGTAAAGTTGATGTGTTAAACAGCAGCTTTAATGATGAATGGACTGATAAGCAGGCTAGCATTCATCATGTATGCCTCATTTGAAATAAGACAATGCTGTTGCAAAAGAATACAACCGGCAACATCATCAAGAATGAAGAACGCGGACATAACGATCACGTAATTCACGTGCATATTAAGTAGCCACATGTATATGTTTTGGTCTTATAATACATCCACAGGTTACTGCTCCAGCGGAGAGGATGGTTCGTTAAGACAGCAGCTAAGTTTACAAGAGTTTGTCCAAAGTTCAAGATAAACAGTTAGACTACAAACCGACATATTTCATTTTAGCTTGTTTGTAAAACGTCGCTATTTGCAGAGTAGAGCTGTGTTTGCACAGCGAATGGACAGCGCAGACAGAGCAGACTGAAACATGTTGATGCCTGTAGAACAGGTAGGTGGGTATATTGATAAGTATTGACTTTTTAATCATAGAGGTTTTATTGTAGGTTACTTACAGTAACGACTGTAGCGTTAGTTCATCTGCGCCAGCGGCAGTAGACTAAATAATCCTCTGTATCGTTTCCAGTTAGTTATGTGCTGCGTGAAGTAACGCACACACCTCGGCTCTGCCGTGTGTGAGAGAGTGTGTGTGTGTGAGAGTGTGTGTGCGCAGCGCGGACATCGCTGTTCACAATCCCGTCTATCTTATAAAATACACCGCTTTTATCAAATGAATTGTGTTTGAAGCTGCGTGGCATTTTGCTGGTTTGGCTGGTCAGCTTTTGTTGGAAATTGCCGGCAAACGAAACCGTCGGCCTACATGCCGTGATCGCCTTTCTCCACCCAGGTGTCCTACTGTGTTTTCCACTAAGAATGCCCTCTTTCTCACATTAGCTTCATAGTTCTTTGACATTTTAACTAACGTTATAAATTACCTGAGGTGAAAATGTGAAATGTTAGTTCACAAGCTTCCCAACGTCTGTATGACGTTTGCTGAAGCAGACAGAGCCACTGTCACTGGCCCGTGCGGGCCAGTAACTGGCCAATCAACTAGCCCGACATACTCTTTTACTGGCCCCGGGCCATCGGGCCATTGCTTATGTCGAGCCCTGCTAAAGTGTTAGCAAAACCAGTGCCTATTTACAGATTCAGCAGACACAGAGGAACATTCGTTTTGAGTTTCCGGTCATAAGTCCAATATTAATTTTCCTTACCTTTAAAGGTCCCATATTATGATCACTTTAATGTTTATGCTTGTATTTCGGGTTTCTAGTAGAACATGTTTTAAATGCTTGAATGTTCGAAAACAACTTATTTTTCACAATTTTTCTCGTATTGTCTGAATATAACTGTATTCACCCTCTGTCTTAAATGCTCTGTTTTTGCGCCCGAAGCGCCGTCTGCTCTGATTGGTCGGCGTGCGTGCGCGAAGCTTTAAACTGTTCGGTACAGGCCTAATAATGTATACTATCAATCATTTGTTTCCATAAATCATTCTTGAGCTGTCCCACTACCTTCTGCAGTTTATATAAAACAGCTCCACTATTTATTTTTCTGCTTTGCATTGCAGCAGCACACTCGGCACACTTTTTGGAGTATAGTTCACTATTCCCGACTTAACACCCACATATTACATATCGTCGCTGTCGGTCAGTCTTGTATCTCCATATTTCATCATTTTAATTTTTTTTCTTCATAAATGAATGCTTTTGGTCACCCTTTATGTCTGTAGTTTTCACAAATATTCAATCAGTGATGAGGCAATTTCATCTGACTTTGTTGAAGGTAAATAGCTCAATAAAATGTTTTCAAATTAGCCTTTTTTCATTTCCTGAAAAAGCAAGGGTTTTGGACATACAAGGGTTTCGCCTGACAGCGACGATTTTTAAAGCGTGCTTGTACTTAAGATACAGGTTAAGTACAGTATAAAACCTATGTTTTGTCAATGTGGTTTATGACCTTCAGTTAATTTCACATCTGTTATCCTCTGACCTTTCCCATTTTTGTATGCCAGTGCCTTCTGTATGAAGTCTGCCGCCTCTTCAAAGTAAACGCTGATGTCGAAGTGGTCGGTGTCGCTGGCTGGTACGCCATGGTAGGTGATTCCCGAGCCGGCATAGAACTCAGCGTTGGTGTTGACATGCATGAAGGAGTTTCCCTCGGCTGCGTTCAGGATGTGGGTGATGCCCCTACGTTTGAGACGCATCACATTCATCGCCACGAACCTGCAACGGATTGGTGAGCAAAACACCAAGTCACCATAGCGTTTACTTCGCTCAAACTGCTAATGCTGAGCAGGGTTGGGTGTTGTTTGGGTTTTTTCCAATACCGGCTTTAAAACAGTGCCAATGCCTACACAGTGCCAGAACCAATCATTTAAAAAAAGATAATACAAAAAGAAACACCAAACGACAGTCTGCGACATGAAAGGGGTGATAGAATGATTATATGGAGTATTTCACACTGTTCTTTAAGGTCTCCTAATAGGGTATGCAACATTGGTTGGGCTGAAAAAGTCCTAGGTGCTATTTTCTTTGGCCCTTTTGCATCCCTGTGGAATGGCTCTATTTGGAACGAGAGCTTTTCTTTCAAATATGGTATGCTCATGAATATTTAGATGAGCTGCATGCTGATTGGTTGAGCACCCCAATACACATACATGGTTGAGCAACTACTTACAAATACATTGAAGACGAGACAGGAGGTCTCATATTTCAGACACGCACACGCACACACACACACACACACACACAGTTACCGATAGACATGCCCAGGCGCGAGCAGCAGCTGCAGCGGCCGGGTCAAAATGCAAAGTTTCGACACTTTCATTTCAACTAGTGTTGTTGTAACGTTAACCACCACGAAGGAATCACAACTCACCCTTTGCTAGCGCGGGGGCATTTACCAGAGACAGCTTTGCAGGCACGTCCTCTCCAGCGCTACGTTAGATCCACAACTCCTGCTCATTGTCCGATATACTCGTTCTAAACACTTTTCTCTGGGCCAGTATTCCGTTGTACAGCCTGAAATTTACAACCGTGGTTCATTTTCACTATCCTTGAAAAACTTCCAAACTTTCTTATTTCTAAAGCACAGCTCGTATGTAAGATCCTGACAGAGCTCCAGCTCATAGCGGGTCTGTGAAGGTATGCAGGCCGATCGGGAAGGCAGCATACCCGGCAGGGAACCGCTGGCTGTGACGGCAGATTGTGGAGCCTCTGAAGTCCGACATTGTCATACCAAATTTGCAATTAGCCATCAATTTTTGTAAAACAGCCCATATTTGAGCTCTACATAGTTGATTTCTTGCATAAAAAAGTCTCAGAATTGATTTTAGTATTGGAATAACAGACGAACAATGTATACAATTTCTGAGAAGTGTGCAACCTAGATTAAGAAGACTAGCTGATCTCAGCTCATGGTGTATGTAAATTTCGGGCTGTGACAAAGACAGCGACTTGAGCCAAATAAGGGAAAGGAAGCGAGTTGACGTCAACTCGAAGGTTCGTTGGGATTTGCCCGTTTTCAGAGGCAGTTTCAAATAGTGACATTTGCAAAGGAAAGAGGTGTCAATGGGATTTTGAGGTCCTATGTATGTCCTATTTACCCACGAAACTGTTGTTATTCAACTATGACAAGGTAAAATCAGTTTTGCATTCTATCACCCCTTTAAGGAATGGCTTGTTTATTGCTAAGGCCATTTGATCAAATGTAAATGATTTATTAAAAACGTGATAACAGTAACTTAATTCACCAGTAAATTGCTGTTAAACAACAAAAACAGATGAGAAAGGGGTACTTTATAATAACTTTGAATGCACAACGGGGTTTACTAGTTCTACATAAACGCACCATTTAGTCCTGTTTGACGGCAGACAACAGCAGTGACCATAATCACAAATTTTTTGGGCTGGGCAATGATTAAAAGTTTTATTCGCGATTAATCGCATGATTTCCCCGATTAATTGCATTGTTATACGCAAAATCCAATAATGAATTCAAAAGTAGTGTATAGCGCAATTTTCTGCCATATGAACTAAAGTGCCATAACATTTGTTCTGCAAACACTTATCAGCATTTTGTTTATACAGTAGCAGTTAAAATATTTGGTGTAAATCTCAAACAATGTAATCAAAGCAAATACAAAAGCTTATTGCCACTGCCAGGGCATTAAAGGTCCCATGACATGGTGTTCTTTGGATGCTTTTATATAGGCCTTAGTGGTCCCCTAATACTATATCTGAAGTCTCTTTCCCAAAATTCAGCCTTGTTGCAGAATTACAGCCACTAGAGCCAGTCCTACAATGAGCTTTACTCAGAACGTGCCATTTCTGTGTCTGTAGCTATTAATGGATGGGGGGGATTTACACCTATCACCATTTTAAGCCAATTGGGTGTGATAAGGGCGCAGGGATAGAGGACCCAGATGCAGGGGACAAGGAGGCAGGCAAAAAGGAGAGTGTCTAGAGTGAGGGTTGAACTAAGGGATTTATTAAAACAAAAACAAAGTACCAACCAAGCACAGGGAGTTCCAAAAAGTGAAGAAAAAATCCAAAGACCAGGGAAACAAGAACAGGAGCACAGAACAAATTCACAGAGGCAAAACTCACAGGCGAAAACCAAAATGATCTGACAAAGAACAAAGGAAACTCAGGGGCTAAATAAACTAGGTAACGAGGAAACAAGAGGCAGGTGACACAAGGGCTGGAGAACAGGTGGAAGACATCAGGTAATCACAGGGGCGGAAAACCACAGAAAGTAAAACTAGACATGACAAGACAGAACACCAGACTTTCACAATAAAACAGGAAACTGAACATAATACAAAACAGGGAACAGAACTGTACACAAAAAATATACACAGGGCACAGGAACACAACAGGAAACACACAAACATAACAGGCAACAGAAATGGAACAAAATACATAGCAAAAAACTGAAACCATAACATTGGGGACTATAGGCAGGCTGGGGGAACTCATATTAATGTTAAAAAGCCTCATAAAGTGAAATTTTCATGCCATGGGACCTTTAATTACCTTTGTTATCCTGTTATATTAAAAAAAGAAACTGCCCACAAAATCCTGAGCCACAATCATAACATTAAAGCAGGCAATCAGTGAGGTAACAGAACAAACTTTTTTTTTTTCTTTTATCAGGGAGTAGCATAACCAGTCTATGTTCAGTACCAAATGTCCCTGTTAGAGTGAGGTGAAGCACAAAAAAAGTTCACTGCTGGGATTTACTGTGGTTACCCAGTGATATCCAGTAGTCCCCAGTGAGAGCAACAGAGCGTTGTAAAGTTGTCTCTTTTGCAGTCCTTTCTTTTTCATACAACTTGTGTATTATTCTTATGATGGTGTGTCTTGAGGGAATCTCATACCTTCTCGTACCCTTCTCCATGTTTGTTGGTTTGTTTATCCGGCAATTTTTTTCTTTTCCGGTTCCTGTTAGCGCGGCAGCAGCAGTCAGCAACAGATTTTTACAAAATAAAAGCCTGTGAGCAACAGACTTTTACAATAATAAAATAAATAATAAAAACTGCGTTAATGCGCGATAAAATAATTGTCGGTGTTAATTAATTAACCAGTTAACGCGATAATAACGCATTAACTTGCCCAGCCCTACTAATTTTGCCTCCTCGGATGGATACTTGATGTTGATGAAGACAGTGTATGGTTGGTTTTTATACCAGTTAGGCTTTGTCAATTGTGGTTTTCACACATCGTTACAAGATTTTTTTGCACGACGGCAATAATATGTTGCATGTGGGACACAAAATGGTGTTCCATTTTTTGTCTGTGGACAATGTGTTTATTCAGCATTGAATAAACACAAGCAAGATCTGATGCTTCTCACTGTGTAACTGCTGTACTTCTTGGCACCTCCTGCCTTTTTATATATAGAGAGCTAAAAATAGAGTTGCTGCGCACTGGTGCTAGTAGTACGTCACGCCTCCACAAAAGAAAGTCTGCCAGGCTTTCAGACTACAAAGTGGAACCAGGACGCATTTTTGTGTTTGTGAGGGCTCTTGCTCCAATATGACTGACACATGTGCTTCTGCTCTGTCCATTATGACTCCTTTTGGAAGGTGGGCAGAATCATGGAGGCACTAGAGAGCTTTTCTCTCGAAAATACACAAGACTCTCTGTGCTGGTGGAGAGTTTCTCTTTTAAAGCTATCAGTTCTCACCATTTTTTAAATTTAGAACACGCATGCTTCTAAGCCTTAAATATACAGTACTCTTCCAAGCTTGACATACTTTACCGTACGACAGCGCATGTTGAGCTGTGATGGATTTAAAGTGGGCCCATACTGTGTAAAAAATAATGTTGTTCCCAGTACAGGGTATCTGCACATTTTGTAACAGCAAATTTAAGGCCTTTTAAGACCTTTTTTAAGTCTGCTAAAAGGAAAATTTAAGACTTTACCATGACAAAAACAGGAAAAAGTTCAGCACGACACGACACAGAATGGTGTGGTGAAGCGTAGCGCAGCACAGCTCACCAGAGCCATGCTCAAGACAGGTCACAGGGACACCACAACTTTTATACCAAGTGCTGATTCGCCTTACAACCGTGACCAGTATTGGGCAAGTCAATTCCAAAATGTAATACGTTATTGATTACTAGTTACTGTCATTTGAGATACTTTTTAGATACTTTCACCAAAATAACAGCCAAAGTTTGACTTGGCAGGTAGCTATTGTGAATTTCACCACGGGATCAACAAAGTCTCATCTTTATCCACTTTAATACATTATAATGTATTCATATTAATTTGTATTATTAATCTGAAGCTGCAACATAACTAAAGCTATAAAATAAATAGTTAAGTAAAACGTACAATAGTCTACATGACTCTGAATTGTGGTGGACTAGAAGTAGCCTAATAAGTAGGATTAAATACTCAATTAAAATCGCCTTAATTGAATTGAAGTAGCCTACTGTATAGTTATTTCCCACTGCTGATAAAATGTAATGATATTACATGTAGCAAGACTAAACATTAATTCCCGACATGTTATCTGTCAGTTGCTCGGGCACATTGCTATCGGCACTGACAGGACACAGATGACGCTGGTTCTGGCTCTGACCACGGTCGGGAACAGTGACGAGCCAGCTTGCTTCAACGCAGCGTAAAAAACTCCTGAAAATAATGTCCATGTCGCAAAAATGGTGCACTGGTCAAACTGCGGTTGAACAAAAAAAAAAAAATGGATGTCGAGTCGGACTCGGTCCTACATGAAATATAAGCCCTCCTTATCATAAATTCCAGGTTTAAGACATTTTAAGACCTTCAAAATCTACATTTTTATTTAAGACTTTTAAAGGACCCACGGGGACACTGCAGTAATCTGCATTGTGACAAGCCTGTTATACTAATAACTCAGTTAGGAAATGTTCTATGTGCAGATGTTAGTATCTAAGAAAAATAAATCTGCTGCCGATACTGAACCATTTCGGATTTTTAAGCCGAGGAAAGAGGTGAGCTGAAAAAGACGAGGCAACCAAAGAGGCTTTTTCACTGCAGGTAAAAAGTCATGGCTTAGAGGTGCACTCCGAATATATTGACTGAAAGGCTGAATATATTGACTGAAAGTCTGAATATATTGACTGAAAGTCTGAATATATTGTGTTGAATTAAAGAATGTAAGAATATATTAAAGGTCCAATATGTAATATTTGTACTGTAATAAATCCAAAAATGACACCAATGCCTCATCAGATATTAAGGAAACATGTTAAGCTGAAATACTATCTTTTCTGACAACAATGCTAAAGTCAGTATTTCTTCTTTTTGAAATTTACGATCCGTGACGGAATTTATGTTTATGTTTTGGTTTGTGTGTTGTTATCAACTGCCCAGTTTGACAGCCAGGCCGGGTTGCCAGATATACCTGTAAACACGTAAACCAGCGCGCTGCAGCTGTAACGTTAGTACAGCCATGAATGCACCAAACAAATGAATGGGATCAACGGAGATAGATTATACCCGACATTAAAAAACAGCATGTTTCTAACAGTTGCTTGACCAGAGACGTAACAAACCCCGGGTTAATATTGGAGATGTCTTTGAAAGATGGAGACAGCTTACAGCCCAAAAGGACGCTGAGTTGGCTAATTTCCTCCTGTACAGGTAAGCATTAGCTTCAGGCTAATTTATCACAGCTACTAGGGACGAGCACTTTGTGTCATTTCAAC
Organism: Gymnocephalus cernua; assembly: GCA_023631565.1. NCBI lineage: Eukaryota > Metazoa > Chordata > Actinopteri > Perciformes > Percidae > Gymnocephalus > Gymnocephalus cernua. The sequence goes on along the minus strand of CM042441.1, from coordinate 26,142,778 downwards.
ATTCGTGTAGCTACTTCCATTGAATTGTATAGCTAGAGTAGCCACGTTGGTTACTCGCAAAAACAACTGAGACAGCCAGTAAAGTGATTCCGACTGGTCCTGGCTAACGCCACCATGCTAACCCTGCTAATTGCTAACGCTACCGGAGGACCAGGCAGGCGGGCCACTGCTGTTTACACCGTTTAGCCTGTTCAGCGGCCGTAGCTAGCCGACAACGGTGAGTTATTTGAAGCCAAGAGGGGGGGCTGTAGCTAAGTCGGAAAGATAGGAACTTGAGTTTGCAGTGTGTTTAGCGATTGTGTAATTCTAAGGCTAGTAAAGTGTGTATTTCAGTCGGGTGGAAAAGGAGTGCAAGGCAGTGGTGTTTTTAGCGGTTCCTATCATAATTCTAAGCCGAGGAAGTGTGTCTGTCTGGCGTGTGGAGAGGACGGCGAGTTTCATTGTATTTTTAGCGGTTCCTACTGTAGCTAATTCTAAGCCGAAAAAGTGTGTGTGTCAGTTGGGTACAGAGCTCCGTGTGAGCACGGGCTTTTATGACTGTCAATATAGCCAGCATCTAACGTTAGCTACTCCGCTGTGCTGTGGAGTAATGTCTGGTTATGTGAGACAAGCGTCTAGCAACATTGTTGGATGCTCCGGTCTTAGCCTGGCAACCAACGTGAACTTCGAGTCTGGGGAGGAGGGGCGGGGGAGACGACTCTCTCCAGTATTTTGAATTTGTACTGCAGTAACTATTTTAAACACTAGCTGTCAGTATTACATATTGGACCTTTAAATGAAACTTGAGAATTTTTAATGAAATACAATATCTTCATCGGTAGAACGGTTTTGAGTATGGTTACCAGTACTATTTTTGGCCTGTACATGCATTTGCAAGGGTGGAGTTTAATTCCATATATTCAAACTTGTATTCATTATATTCCGACTTATGTTCCTTATATTCAGGTTTTATTCCATATATTCAGACTTTCATTCCATATATTCAGAATTGTATGCAATATATTCATTGCATTGTTTTTCATTGCATACTGTATATTCAAGTTTAATTCCATATATATTAAACCTTCACACACCAACCACATTTTAATCACATATACTTAAATATTTATCTTGGTCCGACAGCTTTTCTTTAGTATGACTGTGTGCATTTTGAGCTGTAACATGTTTTTCCTGTATATGAAGTTATATATTGTTCATATTGTTGGCCTATGGTGCCATGATGTGATTATATATGATACTTGACTGATTCATTGAGTAGTGTCAGTCTGCAATGGGACCTGATTGGTCCTCGTGGGTCAACCAACCTGTTTAGGATGGTCTTTTGTCTGTAAAATAGCCTGAAAAGGTCTCTGTTTTTAAATAGGCTACCTCTGACTGCTCTATTTGGCTTTTTCATGACATTCCTCCACCTCTTCAAAAATGAAACGAGTCTCTCTGTCTGCCACAGCCCTCATGGCTCCAGTCAGGGGCGGTTCTACATTGTATGTTCTACGTTGAATGTATGTATGTACTTCCATTGAATTGTATAGCTAGAGTAGCCACGTTGGTTACTCGCAAAAACAACTGAGACAGCCAGTAAAGTGATTCCGACTGGTCCTGGCTAACGCCACCATGCTAACCCTGCTAATTGCTAACGCTACCGGAGGTATATATACATACATATATACATACACACATATATATATATATATATATATATACACATATATACATACATATATACATACATATATATATATAATATATATATGTGTATATATATATATGTGTATGTATATGTGTATATATATATATGTGTATGTATATATGTGTATGTATATATGTATGTATATATGTGTGTGTATATATATATATATATATATATATATATATATATATATATATATATATATATATATATATATATATATATATAGTTACCCTTTGAAAAGGGTAGTAACCCTTTTTCAGAAGGTTAACTAATCATTAGTACCTACTTACCAATCGGAAGGTTGGCGGTTCGATCCCCAGCCCTGCAGATCCCCAGCCCTGCAGTCCCATGTCAAAGTATCCTTGGGACGAAGTGTCCTTGGGACACTTCACTTTTCTTTAGTATGACTATGTGCACTATGTGCAACCCCAAGTTGCCTGCTGATGAGCAAGTGGCGCAAGTGAGGCAGACGCGGCCTCAGCGTGTGAATGTGTGTGAATGGTGAATGGTTCCTGTACTATGTAAAGCGCTTTGAGTAGTTGTTAAGACTGGAAAAGCGCTATATAAATACAGTACATTTACATTAGTTACCCTTTTTGAAAAGGGTAGTTACCCTTTTTCAGAAGGGTAACGAATGATTAGTTACCCTTATTGAAAAGGGTAGTTACCCTTTTTGAAAAGGGTAGTTACCCTTTTCAGAAGGGTAACTAATCATTAGTTACCCTTTTTCAAAAGGGTAGTTACCCTTTTTCAGAAGGGTAACAAATGATTAGTTACCCTTTTTGAAAAGGGTAGTTACCCTTTTTCAGAAGGATAACGAATGATTAGTTACCCTTTTTGAAAAGGGTAACTAATGACCCTTCTGAAAAAGGGTAACTACCCTTTCAAAAACAGTACCTAATCATTAACTACCTATTTCTGAAAAAGGGTAACTACCCTTCTGAAAAAGGGTAACTACCCTTTCAAAAACAGTACCTAATTATTAACTACATATATATATATATATATATATATATATATATATATATATATATATATATATATATATATATATATATATATATATATATATATAAATAATTTCAAGAGGCCCTGTGCTATAATTTGAAGAGGTCTATCATGAGTTTTTGTCTGCCAATGCAGTTAGAAAAGCTACATTCTCGTTAAGAAAGTTTGCAAGATGTGCAACGTTTATCTAGGCTACTAATGCAATCATACAGTATAGCATGCCTACTTCTTTCATAGTTGCAGTGTTACAGTTTGTCCACCACTCAGTTTTATCAAGGGGCAAAGTTTTTTAAGGGGAGTTCTGCTTACCGCAGGTTGTACCCTCACTCCCTCATCTCTGTCCCTCTCCTCTTCACTGTGCCACTGCTGCCGACACCACCACCACCATCATCGGCCACGTGAAATGATGAAGGTCCTGCTACTGCCGAAAACATGTCTTTTCGCTTTTTTCTTTTATTTGAGTCGCTTGGGTAACTTTGTTTCATTTTCGCGTTTAGACTAGGCTACATATAATGACCATACTGTAGGCTAAATCATGGTATTAATTTGCCTGATAACGTATAGATTAGCCTACTGTAGACGCCGGTAGGATCCTGGTCTAGACACATTAATTGTGACACATAATTGTGCCTTAAATGATTTAAGGTGATTCCTTACTGCAGGTTGATATATTTTTACATCTTTTGTGGCATAATAACCCTGTTCAGAACACAGAGTTTGCTTTAATTGCCGTGTAATATAAACGTATCACCGCATTAACAGCATGCAGTAGCCTATAGCCTATAATTGGTGGTTATTAAATTGGAATGTATTGTTTTAATTGCGGTCAAAGGTAGACGATATATAGGCTAGGCTATCTATGGGGATTGTTTTTCTGCGTGCCCTGAATAGGAGAAGACATGTTTACTCTATAATCATAACATCTCTATGTGGAGAGAAAAATAGGAGTTATGAAAAGCTGGATCACAACAGCGACTCACGCATTGCCGAGGTAGATCCTAGGGTAAACCTCGTGGAAGTGTTCAGTCGGCCAGCTGTAGAAGCCGCTGTCGTCTGTCAACAAATCGTTGAGCTGCTGGACGGTCACCTCGAAGCTCGACATGTCCGGTCGGTCCGGAGCCTCGGTCTTCACCTGTTGGTTGGGTTTGTCCTTCATTCCCGAGGACTGAAGTAGCCTAGGCTACCGTTAACTCCGGCAGCAGGCGCGCGCGCGCACACACACACACACACACACACACACACACACCCGCGCGCGCGATATAGGTGGTAAATGTGCCAGATAGGTGTCAATTGACCGGTTCTGATGGAGTGAAGGCTGCTGAGCGCTTCCAGCGCGGATCAGCACGGGGAGCTAGTTTATGGAAAGCTAAACCCACAAGCAGGGCCGGTCTGGGCTTGTGCGGGGCCCTGGCTCAGGGGTTCCCAACCAAGGGGGCTCAAGATGATTACAGAGACAAGAAAGAAAAAATACAGACTTCTGGCAGCATAGATGCAGCATAAAAAATCTGCTTAGAAATATAGAGGTAACGCTTTACAATAAGGTAGGCTACAGTAAAAAGTAGGTAGCCTAATTTAATGAATGAAGAACGAATGAGGACTGAATGAGTAGTGGAGAGCCGGGACAGTTGAAAGACTTTTCAGATAAACGTTGTTTTCTAAGATAAGGTTACAGATAGATTTTTGTTGTTGTGATTAACAACTCACCTATGTGTTCTCTAAGTATCATGTGTTATTCGGTACAAATATAGAATGATTGAAGTATAAATTGACTTTGAACGGTAGTTGTGCTTTGTTTCAACAACGGTAGTTGTGCTTTTGTTGAAACACAGGGTGATGAAAACATAACGGATGAAACATAACAGTTGGCAACTATTCATCTAATGCTTGTTTTAATGAATAATACCTGAAAAGTAACTTATGAACTTATTGTTACAAACATATTTTGTAATTTATTTTAATGTAAAGGTTCATATTAACAATTTTTGTTCTGTTGTCCAATAAACAATAGGCGAAGACGAAGACAGACAAATCCGTTAACAATTCATTTTCTTACATTTCTTCCTCGAGTCATGTTGAGTGTTTGCTAGTTGAATAGTCAGACCCACATAAAGATGTTTTACATTTGCTGCCACTAGGGTGCGTCTAGATTTCTAGTCTATGTTATTATGAAGAAAACGAGGTCAACCGGAAAACGCTAAACTACTTCCGACTCACCCAGGGCTGGACTGGCCATCGGGCATACCGGGCATTTTCCCGGTGGGCCGACGCACTTTTGGGCCGAATCGCCGATATAATTTATAGGCCTTTGTTTTAATTTTTTAATTTTTTTGGGCCGCGCCGGCCCATAGATAACTGACAGCGGCCCATTCGGTAATTGTACAAAAGTCCGTCTGTCAGGACTGATTGTGGCTGCATGCAGGGGCGTAGCAAGCTTTTCAAAAGTGAGGGGGATGGATGTGATTTGTTTATTAACAATAAAAACGATGGATACAATGACAGAGGGGTACAAAATGTATAACATACAAGATATAAAAAGTTTCCCATTTAAATGAGTGATACTAGAAAAGTATAAAAACACACTCGGAACTAGGGCTGCACAACATATCGTTTTTTTATCGTCATCGCAATATCAACCGGCGCAATATACACATCGCGAAAGTCTGCGACATATCGCTATAGACACAAAACTGATTTCTTTTTGTTTTAGGTGAAAGAAAATATGAGTAGAAAACTGCACATTCAAATGTAATGGTCATTCTTTTTTAGTGCTGCCTTTATATTCAAGTCAATGTTCAATTTGTTCAATAAAAGAACGTTAGAAATTATTTCATTTCATTTGTTTTAAATTCAACAAGCAATGTGTTGTATTTGAGCAGAATACTAATATAGACCTCTTTCACAAACTGTAACATTCATTTCATTGCTCACCTGTGAACCTTCCTGTGCTCTCTCTGAAACTGATGCCTCCAGCAACTTCCTCTCCTAAAGTGGTAATAATGGGCAGTGGTAAAGGAATAGGGCCAAACAGGTGCAGCTATGGCACTAGCAAACCTCAGTGAATATTGAAAAGTAATATCATGAAATAAATGCAAACAATATCTAATGGAAATAGGCTACTGCTGTTTAATGTCAACATTTTTCAACGTTCAGCTTTCAACTTCACTTACAGGATTTCTCTTGAAAAAAGTGTCAATCTTCTCCTGCCTCTTTCTTTCTGCATCTTGATACTGCAAACCCCATCTCTGCAATAATAATACTGGTTTAATACACTCAATAATCAGTACTGGTAAAGCAATTCTTCCTGCCTCTATGTATTAATGCTCATGATTAGCCTAATGGGTTCCATTCAGACCTTTACATTAAGTCTTTTACTGTTATATGTCAACAAGACATTTTCAACTGGCTATGCCCAGTGTTTAGATCTGTTGTGCTATTTACCAGGCAAATTAGCACATACGTAATTATATTATGATCCGTTTATTATGAATGCTATAACGTTGCTAATGTTACGGAACGTTATACTTCTTACATGGGAAACTACTCGTACATATTAGCTTTCATTTAACGTTGCTAGTGAAGTTGAAAAGGTGCAGTTACCTCCCATCCTGTAGTTACAACTGATAAACACATCATTTTCTAAATCTCTGCTACGTATAGCTACAGTAACGGCATATAAAAAGAGATGAACATGCCACCGTACATTAAACTTTACGAACACAAATGGCAAAAGACAACTTAGCTAACTAGCTAAAAGCCTAATGTTAAATGATAGGTTCTGTTAGCTAACGTTAGCTCGGGTTGTATCTACCTAGCTACCTAATTACGATAGCAATTTGTACCAGCATTAAAGAGTTAAGCTTTACATTGATGTAACACATTAACGGTGATAACAAATGTACGGCAAACACTAAAGATACTTACATTACCTTACCCTATTCCACTATGGCAACGCCATGACCCGCCCTCCGAAGCATCTGATTGGTTGGGGTTAGGCATTTCACCTCGAGTGGTTATGGTTAGGATAGCGGATTGGTCAGGGGATAGGACCTGAACAAATGGGGTCACTTTACCTTGGACGCCTGGCCAATAGTAGTGATTGAAGGGCGGGTCTTGGCGTTGCCATAGTGGGAACACACCGTTGCCATGAAAAACAGAGCGTTGCTATAGACGCAATCGCTACACACAGCCTACGACGTAGCTACGGTGGCAGTTTGACTGCGGAAAAACTGCAGAAAAAGTGTGGGTGTTCAACCCTCTCACCGGGAAAAGTGTGGGTGTTTAAACACCCACATCCCCCACGAGTGCGACGCGCCTGGCTGCATGCCAGGGGGTAGCGCGGACACGCGCCTTACTGCGAGCGGGCGCACGCGCCACACGGAGAGAAAAGTGGGAGAAAGAAAAGAGACTGTGTGCGTCCAGAGGATAATCAGTTGAGCTCGCGTGTGTGCGTCTTTGAGAACTGTAAGGGCTCTGACAGAGTCAACGCGAGCGACGCGAGCAACGCGAGCAAGCGACGTGAGCGACGCGCTTCCTTTCATAGTCTACACAGCAGACGCAAGCGGACTCAGGCGTCACGGGCGATGCGTGAAATGCAATGCACCGCCCACGCAACAGGGGGTAGCAGAGTGTTCCACGGTGTTCGGTCGGCAGAGGCAGGGTCAGAGAGTCAGACCCTCACGGGAGAGCCGAGAGAGCGGCACTTGTCTTCTTATCAGATGCTGGCGTGCATCTCCACCAGTACAGTGTGCTACGATAGGGTAGCACTGACCGATACATTGATAAATGGTCGCTTAAACATGGTTTAGCAGGTTTTATAAAGTTGTAAATACGTTTAGGTCTCTCTCTCTCTCCTGCCATAGGCTATTTCAGCATCTTGCACACAGCATTGGCTACGTACGTACACACACACACACACACACACACAACGTTGACTAGCTACATACCGAATACTTGCAGTGTCGCCCCCAACGACAACGCATAGTATTGTGCGTATCGGTGCGTCGCGTAACAAAAACTGGGACGACACATTTTGCTACGCATCGACGCATAATGGAGGCCGAAGCGTAGCGACGCGTAGCCTTGCGGACGCGTATGTGTACCAATGCGTTGACTCTGTCTGAGCCCTTAGTCCCATAGCTTACGTTGTCAGTTCATTTGGGCCTGTTGTTGTATTGGTCTGTAGTTCTTTTACATTTAAGTAAGTTAGCTGGTAATATCGATGTTTGTGTTAATCACCTGTTAGCTACTTTGCACGTTGATTTATAATGCAGATTGTTGGAAGCTCTTGCTCACGTTTGTATTTAGCTACATTATTGTATTATTATTGTATTGTATTATGCTGCAGTAGTTACATTACATTGATATAGTGTAATTAATAGTGGGTTTGTTGTTGTTTGCTAGCCTATATGTATACTTTATATGCATTGTGTATGGTAGCCTTCACAATGTTATTTGTTTCTTTGCAGAACCACACACAAATACACAGCCATAGCAGAGCTACCCACGCCCATTTTGTACTGTTGCCTTATGTAATAAAGCGTCAAGAGCGATAATTGTCTCCGTCCGTGTTTTAACTGACATCCCTGGGGCGAAGTTGGAAACCGGAATCAGCTCAACTACAGTCCTAAACTAGACCTAACCCAATCAAATCCAGGAACACCCTTCCCCACTCCCGGCCCTGAGACATGAGCTGTAAACGTTATAATATGCTGGAAGTTTAGCATCCACGTTAAAATGGACAAACGACCACGGAACCCCATACGCAAGCGATGTGTACAGAAATTACGGGAGAAAAAGATTAAGTATCTACAGGCGAATGCCTCAAAATGTGCCAACATGTCTGACATGTTTGGGGTTGTAGTAGCTGCTTCAACATCAGCATTAGGCTACCTGAAGTAGAGGAAGGAGGAGAGCGACCATGACAGGGAGAGAGGGAGAGAGAGGGAGGAACAGATGGAAGAGAGCAGGGCCGGATTGGGACTCATTTTCAGCCCTGGAGTTTCATGCCTTAGACCGGCCCACTTTAGTTCACGACTAAAGGCTTAAAGGTCCTATGACATGGTGCTCTTTGGATGCTTTTATATAGACCTTAGTGGTCCCCTAATACTATATCTGAAGTCTCTTTCCCAAAATTCAGCCTTGGTGCAGAATTACAGCCACTAGAGCCAGTCCCACAATGAGCTTTACTCAGGACGTGCCATTTCTGTGTCTGTAGCTATTGCGGAGGAGAGAGGGGGGCAAGGTGGAGGGTGGGGGTGTGGCCTTGACCAACTGCCACTTTGCTCGTTTGAAAGCCATGATGTCTCTCTCTCATGGGTCGGCCAAATTCTCTGGGCGGGCAAAGCAGAGAAAGGGGAGGTAACCTTGCTCCTTATGACCTCATAAAGAGGAGATTCCAGAACGGATCATCTGAGCTTTCTTTTTCTCAAAGGCAGAGCAGGATACCCAGGGCTCGGTTTACACCTATCACCATTTCAAGCCAATTGGGGACCATAGGCAGGCTGGGGGGGACTCATATTAATGTTAAAAAACCTCATAAAGTGAAATTTTCATGCCATGGGACCTTTAATTCATATTACTTTTATCTTATTCTCTTTCAATCGTGGGCTTTGTATATTCACTATTGTTTGATTAAAAACGTAATGGGTCACTAGTAACATCTGGGCATAGAAAGTTGTTATATTGTAACTAATGTGATCACTGCAAAGTAGTATTTTTGTCTTGTTTCCAGTCCAAATACCTAAAAAAAATCTTACATCAAGATGCATTTACTAAACAAGTATTAAAAAACACCTCAAAATTAAGTGATTTTTGCTTAAAACAAGGCACATTATCTGTCAAAAATAATTGTTTAAGATTTAGCTTGTTTTAAGCAACAAGAAAAAAACAAAATCACTTAATTTTAAGTTTTTTTTTCAGAAAACAAGACATCATTTCTTATGCCATTTCACTTGTCTAGTAAATGTATCTTGAATTAAGAATATTTAGATATCTGAACTGGAAACAAGTAAGATACTAAGTAAGAAAAGCATTTTTTTCAGTGATAACGTTTTCTTATTCACACATTATGGTACATCAGCAGCTTACCTGTGTCTCACAGTGAGAGCATTAGTCTCTTCACACCTGGCTCTGTTTCTGACACTAAAATTAAATGTTTTACATTTATTTCTCACCACAAATATCACCTTTTTACAAAGCTTTCAAATCAAGTCAAGTTAGTTTCATTAATGATTCATTATTATTAATGTATAATAATCAGGGCATGTTTCATTGAGCAGGGCTCTGGTGTGGTGGGCTCATGACTGGAGCTCGGTAACGTTACCGGACCTCGCTGCTCTTCACTGTTAGCAGCAAACCGGACTAGAGGCGGCTGCTGCTGAACAGCTAAGAAAAACGGTTGATACATGAACGGTGGTTTGCAGACAACGTTGTTTTGCACGGTCGCGAGCATCTTGCACTGCTCCTAACTACCTTAACCAGTCCCTCCAGAAAAACGCGGAGTTTTTTTGTGATTGTTGCGGGCAAAAATCCTTGATTATGCGGCACGTTTTCTTAAAAAATGCGATGGAATATGCGGGATATTTATGCCATTTTATGCGATGAAATTGCGGGAGCTTGCAAAAATTGCGGGAACTTGCGGGAACTTGCAAAAACTGCGGTTTGATGAAAAAGAGAAAAAAAGTGATTCCCCCAACACCGTGTTCTCAGTAGGTGAAATTACGTCACTTCATAACGTTCTCATGGCAACAGGGGAAAATGGCTGCTCTTGCGTGAAGTAAACGCAACATTTTTTTAACGTTCTGCTGAGATATATGTAGGGTTGGTTATTTGTTTTTTTTTCTGATACTGGTGCTAAATCGGTATTTTTAAAACGGTGCCGGTGCCTAAACGGTGCCTGAACCGATACTTTTTAAGAACGTTTTTAAAAAAGAAGAAGAAACAAGAAGGATAGGCCTACTAAACAACAGTCAGTGACATTTAAGATTAACACATTGTTTATTACTAAGGCCATATGGTCAAAATTAAATGATTTAATAGTAATGTAATAACTATAACTTATAATAAACAACAACTTATTTCACCAGTATGCCTAAATTGCTGTTGGACGACAAAAACAGCAACCAGATGGGAAAAGGGTATTTTACAATAACTACGAATGCACCGCGAGGCTGTATGTTACCAGTCTCAGTGAACGCACCGTCTGTGTTTTTCCGACGTCGGCAGCTGCTGCGCTGCAGAGCAGACTGTTGATATACAGTCACACTTTACACTGTTTAACGTCACCTGTCAGCATTTTAACCGTGATTAATCACGCTGCTAGCTAAAGGTAGGCTAACGTTACCTGCTGTCGATTGTAGTGTAAAGTCAGGCACCAAAACAAGGCACCGAAATCTTCGTTCTTATTCGGTCTCATTACTACCGTTTACGTCGGATCCGGGGGCCTATTGGCACCGAGTTTCGGTACCCAACCCTAGATATATGTGACTTTTTTGCAACGAAAATGCGGGGTTTGTGAAATCATGCAACCCCCGCATATTTTGCGCGGAAATCGGCAATTTATGCGGCGAAAGTTTGTCTTCATTTGTTGTTTTGAGGAAAAATGTGCTCAGCATAGAAGATTTGGCCGCGTCACTTTCCAAAGCTTTCTTCTTTTTTATTCTGGCCTTTTCAGCGCCGCCTTTGCGCTTCCTGTTATCTATTTTTATCTGACTTTTTTATTTTGAGCAACTTAAGGTGCCGTGTCGGGGGGGGGGGGGGGGGGGGGGGGGGGGGTATATCACGTCATCATTAACCTGCAGGCTGCACTCTGCGAGAAAATATTAAATAAAAAAAGAGTGAGACTGCGATAAAATAATGAATAAAAAGAGTGGGGCTGCTGTGAGTGCAGGCAGCCATAGGGACAGCATCCATATTTCGACCCAGTGCCATGACAACAACGGCCCTCGCGGCCAAAAAAACAGACCGGCCCACCGGGAATTTTCCCGGTGCTCCCGATTAGCCAATCCGGGCCTGGAAGAGAGAGTAGGCCTAGTTGACGACGGTAAGAAGTACATGAATTAACAGGTTGTGCGTGTGCGTGCGTGTGTGTGTGTGTGTGTGTGTGTGTGTGTGTGTGCGTGTGCGTGTGCGTGCGCGCCTCACGTCATAATGACAACAAGCAGTTTGGCAGTAACATTAAAGCTAGTGGCTGTCAGGTAACCTAACTGTTTAATGGTTGGCCTGTTGGGTAGCTGAAGTCTGTGATCTATACAGCCTGTTCTACTAGGCTCATGGCCGATGGCCAGTCCAGCCCTGAGTACTCGTATTGGTACTCGGTATCGGCAAGTACCAAAATGTAAGTAGCCTACTTGTACTTGATCTTTAAAAAAGTGGTATCGGTGCATCCCTACTTAAGGGAATCAGTGTTTTAATCCAAACCACAATCTTTTTCCTCCTAATCTTAACTTGCTGTTTTGGTGCCTTAACTGTAGTCGCCGCAGGACAGCCACCTTTTGTCTGCTAAACTCAACTGCTGAAGCTACCGTAAACTCACGGTGCTCTGCACTCAGCTCAAAGTAACATTTTCTCGGCTAAAATTAACTGGTCGTCACGTGACCGGCCAGCGGTCGCCTTAATTTCGTAGGATATCATACGAATTGTTGTGTATAAATTTTTGTACAATATCATATGAACCCGTTCATGAGTATGTGTTGCTTTAAGTGATTTCCAGCCCTACTAATAATCCAGTGAACATTACGTGTGCTTTTGATTTAAATATTGCATTTCCATAAGTGAGTGGTAAATCGGCGGGCTCACTAGAAACAGGCAAATCATTTTATTGTGCAAGAGATGATTTTTTTTATTAATGTGCAGATTTGAAAGAAACATTGAAATTGATAAGCATCGCTTCCAAAAGGCTTTCAAGAAAGTGTATTTAAATCTAAAGTGCAATCAGTCAAGCATTAGTCGGGAAGAGAAAATTACTTTCCATTGAAGCCTTGTGAAGAATGGTTTGAAGAGAGGCTGCTGGAGGGATTTCATTTGTCACACCCTGCCTGTCATCACACACATGACGCTTCAGGAGAAGGACAAGACAAGAAGGAGTCACAGGAGAGATAACACACCAGTATAACACAGTTTGTGCAGCCCATTCTCATTCCCAACTCGTCAAATGTTGATGCTTGGTCAGTGGCTCTCAGCGTCACGTATCGGCTCACATAGGCTAACACCCTTTAGCATCTGTTTGGAACACACCGTGCATAGCAGTAGCTCGACCGTGGCGCTGTAAGATGACGTAGCATTAAGAGCAACAATAGTAGCGAGTAGTATGAAAGACCGAAAATCCACGCTTACACCGTAGCCTACGTAAGTGGCCTGAAGTTTATGCTTGTGCGCTGGTGTCTGCATCGTTCTAGCGTATCTCTTTTAAGAGAGTAGCAGGGCCAGCGTGTGTGTGTGCGTGGGTAGTGTGTGTTAGAGCGAGTGAGAGTGACGGGGATTTAGCTCTGAGTGAGTACCGACTAGCGGTATAGTGAGACAAACAAAGTGTCTCCTCTGTGTTTTCTGACCACAGTAGGAATTCTGTAGCAGGAAGAGTTAACCCTCTCCTTGATTTCATGTTGTTTATGGAGAAGGAGAACCAGGAAATGAGTAGGGGGAAATGCAATGCTACCAAGCCAGGGCAGAGCAGACCAATCACAGTTTTGCGGTCTGCGTCGCCACGACGTGTAGTTAAATTTTTTGAGAGGTGCATGTCAGGCTACAGCGTAGGGTCCGTATCTACGTACTTACGTACCTACTGCGTGGATTCAACGCAGAAGCATCAATTGGGCTTAAGGAGGTAGTTGGGGTGGTGGTTTAGCTGGATGCTAAAGAAACTTTTTGCGTGAGTAACAAACGGCAAAGGCACCTGACCAAGCGTCACTTTTTGACGCGCTGGGAGTGAGAATGTCTTGTTTGTGACCACAATAAGGTCAGTCCAAAATGCCAGACCAGCTGGAAGCATCTGTGTCTGAGCCATGCTTTGTCCACATTAGCAAGACTGGACAACAGTAGAAGCTGTTAGGTTTACCCCATACCTGAAATGTCTTAACCTGTTTTAACCTTTTGACCTTTTAAGTAAAAAAGGAAGCTGTTTAGGAAGTACAACTTTTGCCCTTCTTTGCAAATATACAAGGGAAATGTTTCTATCAAAAGCAATAAGAGCTAAAACGCCATTATATCTTAGCATGTGTACATTCACATTGAGAATAAGAAATCGTTGTTGTTTTGCACCGTGATGACTAAAAAAGTGTTTCAAAATAGGATTTCCTGTGTGTGCCATGTAACTCCTCCTTCTCTTCACCTTCTGGAAGCTCAGAATGACAACTAGTAATTAGGATATTACAGCAGATTCAAAGCGTGCTAATGGTAATATAGTTGGTACAAGCTTTGAGAAAAATCATGCCAGCCGCCTCACTCTTCAGCACATCTCCGGTTGCATTTTTGCTGCCCGGCAGCGCAGGATTTTCAGGAAGCTGTCGATCTTGTGGGAGTCGCGGCGGAAGCAGGACAACAGGAAATTGAAGTTGATCAATTTGGAAATCCTGTCCTCGCCGATGTCATTGCCTCCTCTGTAGGGCAGCGAGGAGATGGTCTGAGCCGCCGGACCCATCTGGCAGAGACAGGAGGCAAAGAAAGTGAGACAACTTGGGTCATGGCGGAAAACTCTTTTAAAACTTTTAATATTAAAGCCCCTATTATACTCCTTTTCAGTATCATAATTGCCCTCTTGGGGTCTACTAGAATAGACCCTTTGCAAACACGTGACCACTACCACGTGACGACGCCAGGAAGGACGGCAAAACACTGTAATCACAAGCTAAACAGTGTAGTAGATGAGCGTAAAGTTTCATTAGTTTCAATCAGTTTGAAATCTTGTTCTTCATGGCTTCTTCTATTGAACAACAAGTTGTCGTGCCGTTATCGGTCGAGGTCGGGCATCCGGTAGGTGCTCACATAGAGCTGTATTTGGAGAAGTTGGATACCGACCATTACCATCTTCCTCCCTCCATTTTCACGGACCTCATTAAATCGCCGAGTCTGCCCGACATCAATCAACACAATCTGTACCACTATGTGGTAAACGGGGTATCACCATACACTGGTGCTGATCTCAAAGCTTTTAAACACATGGAGGATTATGGCATTTCATAACACCGAGCTGCGCTGCTACCAAGCTGCCCTGAGACAAGCCAACTAGCTAGCTAGCTACTGAATAACACAGCTTCGACTCACCCGACAGATCACAATCAAACTGTAAATGTGAATAACTTGTACTAACATTTGAATTTCCCTTCGTATTAAAGGCAACCTCTGAGCAGGCTAGTGTATTTCAACAGCGGACTTCGGGTATGAATAACACAAGTTATCTTGGAAGCTAACGTTAGCTAGCAATCACCTGTTGAGCTCCGTGCAAAGTCTGCAGCCAGCAGCAAAGACAAACTCCCAAAACATCCGCATAAAGTCAAACTGAAGGGAAGCTGTGCACCATTCAAAGACAAACGGAGTTGGTGTGGACTGTTGTTGTTATCACTTGAAGATAATTAAACTTAACTAACCTAACTAAATAGAAGCAGTTTAGGCAGGCTAACGTGCTAGCATTACGTGGCTAATAGTTAGCTCGCTCTACGTTAAGAGTGAGCCAGTTTGTGATAAATTAAATATTGAAGGAACATTAGAAGTGTGTTTCCCTTGTTAACACAATGACTCAAACCAGACATAACACAATGACTACAGAAGCCCAACTGACAAGACGAAATAACCACTTTATTAATTGAGTGAACACGAACGCGTTTGACTTGCCGTCCGTCTTCAGTAACAGCACAGCTCTTCCGCCGTCCGTCATGGTGTTCATAATTCGTGCGAGTAGAGCGTGACACATGCAAAGGGTCTATAGGTTTACATGCTTTGATGTAAAAAAAAACACATGATGTTTCTCACACTAAAGTTGTCGTGATTCACTCGGATCTTTAACCCAAATTTTTAAATTGACTCACGATTCGCGAGTCTCTAGTATCGTTACCTCGGATCAGTTGAGTCCTACTACAATCTATCAATCTAAAATGATAACAGCGCCACACACAAACCTCTTGCAACATTAGCTACTACTATTTCCTAGCCATCTTAGCTGCAAAACTTACAGTTTTGTAGGCAACAACTCCACAAGTCAACTCAAGCAACTGAGTGAGCAGAGAGACAGTCCCGACTTTAAACTTCCCGACCCGCAGACTCAGATCCGGAAGACCGTGGGATTCACTCGAGAACTCACAAGCTTGTGAGTTGTCGATGACTCGTGAGTTGTCAATGACTTGTGAGTTGTCAATGACTTGTGAGTTGTCAGTGACTTGTGAGTTGTCGGTGATTCATCAGTTCTCGCGGGAGTCCCGCAAATCAGCTGGCTATGAGTGGATCTCTGTTGCAGAGTGCAGACTAGTGAGTGAAGTCTCACCTTGAGTTGAGGGTGAAGCAAATCAACAACAAAAGCCATTCTTTCACTTCTGAAATAACATACAATGTTCTACATGTAGCCTAGCTAGGCCTACTGTAGGGTTGGTGTATAAATGTAGTATGTTAAAATGCAATTAGGTCGAGCAGACAGTCCAAAACATTGCAAGCTTGGCTCGGCTCGCCTCGGCTCGCAGACAACTTGTGAGTTGTCTATGACTTGTGAGTTGTCACGGGAGTCAGTAATTCCAGCGAATCAGCCGGCTGCGTTGTCATGAGTGGATCTGATTCAGACCTGAGACGAGCGAGTGAAGTCTCTCCTCGAGTCTGGGTGAAGCAAATCAACAACAAAAGCCATTATTTCACTTCTGAAATAAAATACAATGTTCTGCACGTTGCCTAGCTAGGCCTACTGTAGGTTTGGTGTATAAATGTAATATGTTAAAATGCAATTAGGTTGAGCGGACAGTTGATTTAAAAAAATGTATAATAATGTATTCACTACGGACATTTCTCCGTTCCTGTTTCTATGTCTACATTGAAAGCCTATATATTGCTTAGGCTACACTAAGTTAAGACAATAAATAAACAGCCTGGCTCAAAATGCTTTCTTTTCCGTGACTAAATGGCTCTCCTGTGAGCAGCTACATGAGGTGGCGAATGGGTGTGCGCAGTAGGACTGAGTTTCCTTGGCGATTTAGCAATACTGACTCAAGTGATTCAAGTGACTCGCACAACACGGTTCAGTTTAGTGAGTGACTCAGAAAAACCCAAATCCTTAAAAGGAACCGGGTTTGCCAGGCCTATCTCACACTGATCAATGCTGCAGCACCTCTGCCTGAAACACTCTGAGCTCTTGTCCCGCCTTCCTGAAAAGCCCAGTCTGCCCTGATTGGTCAGCCAAATTCAAACAAGCCACTGGGTGGGCTGTGCTTGCTCAGGCAGCACCAATGGGCAGAAAATATGAAAAACTAGACTGGCATTCTCAATCAGTGACATCACTAATGGAGGAATTTCAAACAGGAATGTGGGCGAGCCATTTTTATGTCTGTTGAAGAGAAAGCTCCATTTGGAGTAAAATGTATTTTTTTAATTCTTTATACATCTATGGTTTTTTTAACATTAATATGAGTTCCCACAGCCTGCCTATGGTACGGAATTTTGGGAAAGAGACATCAGCTATAGTATTAGGGGCCACTAAGGTCTTTAGAAAAGCATCCAAAGAGCACCATGTCATGGGACCTTTAAATGCACAGACAACTATAGACCACACTAAAAGATGGGACAAAAAGAAGAAAAAAAAGGACAGTAGGGGCTCTTAAACTTTAAAGTTAAGTTTTGAAGTTTTTTTTTTTAAATGATTGGAAAAGCAAAACAAGGATTTGTCTTCCCACACCTTGCCAGATAGGATGTCCAGGCCGTCTCCCAGGTTCTTGGAGTGCTCCTGCAGCTCCTGGATCTTGTTGGATATGCTGCTCTGAGCCGGGTGTGGCAGGGTGTTAGCAGAGGTGGAGAGGACCGCCAGGGGGTCTTCCCAGGCTTGGAGCAAGGAGCGAGCCAATGACAACAGGTCTGACTCCTGGAAGAAGTCAAACAGATAGCAATAAGATGATTAGCTGAAGGGTAAAGCGTGATTTATGCTTCTGCGGAGGCTTCACTCAGAGCTTTTTCCTTAGCCTACGTAGCGCATCTCAAGAGAATAGCAGAGCCGGCATGTGTATGCGTGGGGAGTGTGTTGTAGAGCAAGTGAGAGGGTGACAGTGTTTAGCTTTGGAGCGAGTACTGTTTCTGGAGGCATAGAGGGAGAAACAAAATGTCTCCCCTGTGCTTTCTGACCACGGTGGGAAATCTGTAGCAGGATAAGTTAACCCTCTGCTTGATTTCATGATGTTTATGGCGAAGGAGAACCTGGAAATAAGTAGTGGGAAATGTGACGCTACCAAGCACGGCCAAGCGGACCAATCACAGTCGTAGTTAAATGTTTTGAGAGGTGCACATCAGGCTACTGCGTATACCTACGTACATACCCACGGTGTCGATTTAACGCAGAAGCATAAATTGTCCTAAACTAGTAAGGCTAATAAAAATAAAAATGTCCACACATAGGACGTATGATGCAAACGCATCCCGTCTTCCCTGGATTTGTTTCAAGAAAAGTCGCGTCCAAACCATAGACCGTTAATATTAATGGACAGAGCATGTGTGACGTCACCCATTGGTTTGTGGAGATCTGCTATGAGTCGTTGAGTTTGCCGTTACGGGCGCAGCCATCCTGGTTGCGGATGTGACGATTTTAGACGAGAGGGAGGAGTGAGGGAGGAGCCACGTTACGTTACACACTTTCACTGGCAATCACATTATAGCCACGCCCTAAAACATCCCCCCCGCTTTATTGCCGATTTTAAAATCAACGAGACCATAATTCAAAAAATTAACATCATTCTGTATTGCAGAAGACTTAAAACTAGCGATTGAGACCATAAACTCATTATGAAAATGTTTACTGAGGTAATAAATCAAGTAAGAAGTAGGTCACTTTCTCATAGACTTCAACAGAAACCGACCTCCTTTTGCAACCACACGTGTCGCCCCCTGCTGGAATTCAGAGAGAATGCAGGTTTAAGGCACTTCCGCATTTGCAGCACTTCGCCGAACCCGATGCTTTGTCCATTAATATTAACGGTCTATGGTCCAAATGAATCCATTTGTAAATGACTCAACACGCTACTTCATATTCCAGGCCTGTAGGCGGCTCTGTTATTGCTACAGAAATTCACCAAAAACGTAGAACAAGAGCAGTCTTCAGTCACTTCCACATTCCCTTCATATTATCATAGCTGCTAATTTTGTGTTGCATTAATGTTGCGTTCTTTATCATTAAAACATAAAAAATATAAAGAAACAATGGTGGGATTTTGTTTGATTGATGGGAATCTACACTGCAACAGCCTATCACGGCCTCACTAAAAAGAAAGTTTGGCTACGTAGGCTACGTGACGTAGCCCATGTCAGTGTAGCCGCTCAACAGTTACCGCACATTTTTGAAAGCTGGATGAGTTTTCGGCGGCTTACTCGCTTCAGTTCAATGTGTGAAAACTAATTTTCCACGCTCAAAACTGTCTTCTCAGAGCATTGGCGCAGTATGCTGCACAGACGCAAGGCCCAGCTGATTCAGCTTGCTTTTGAAAAGGACCTCACTCACAAGTTTAAGTCTGAGTGGAAGGATACTTTGATGAGGAGGTTCTGCTCGGAGAAACGCCGCCTCCCGCTGTAGGCTACTGACAGGAGGGACTGGAGAGAGGACAGCGCTGCCTCCACTCAAAGTACCGGTAGGTTCAAAGTCTCTGTGTGTGTGTGTGTGTGTGTGTGTGTGTGTGTCTCATGGCAATGCATATCCCTCGGTTGACTGCTTTAAAATGCAATGTTTGAGAGATGCTTCTGGTGTTACATCTAATCTAAGAATAATATATATCTAATAGTCAAGTGTTTTATGGATATTCATAACATTGCTTCTATGTAATGTGGTGTAGGCTATAGGCTACCTGGTCATATTGTTGTTGGTTATGTTTAACGTGATTATAACGTGATACGATTATTATAAATAAACGTACTGTAGGCTAATAATAATTGTGCCCCCCTTAAGGTCTGGCGACGGGTCTGGGGGTATTATCAGACTCGCTCTTACTTCATGTTCCACAAGCTTGCTCTGAACTTCAAAAAAAGCCTTTAACTTTGGCGCACCTGACTCCTGGGACAAATTACAGCACTTCCTTCAAATCCGTGGTGGAATGTAACTAAGTGCATTTACTCAAGTACTGTACTTAAATACAAATGTTGAGGTACTGGAGTTTTTTCTTTTAATGGCACTTTCTACTTCTACTCCACTACATTTCAGAGAGCAATATTGTACTTTTTACTGTACTAAATAAATATTCTAAGTAGGGCTGTCAGTTTAACGCGTTATTAACGGGGTTAACGCAAACCCATTTTAATGCCGGTAATTTTTTTAACGCACGATTAACGCATAGAGAGCAACGGGATCTGTTAGTCCACTTCTTTAACTGTCTATGGCCACGCCATGTCCCGCCCTACGAAGCAGCTGATTGGTTTGGTTTAGGCATTTCACCTCGAGTAGTTAGGATAGTGGATTGGTCAGGGGATAGGACCTGAACTAATGGAGTTACGTTACCTTTGACGCCTGGCCAATAGTAGTGATTGAAGGGCGGGTCTTGTAATTTTGCAGACCGGAAACAAAACAGACACAGGCCGCGGCCGCCGCGGCCGGTTTGAGCCAAAGACAGTATGGTTTGAACTTGCTAGCCGCGTAGCTAGTAGGCTCGTCACGGCGATTAGCTTCGGAGTGAGTAGTGACTCTACAGTCAGAGAGAGAAACAAAGTGTCTCCTCTGTTCTTTCTGACCACGGTGGGAAACCTGGAGCAGGAAAACCCTCTCCTTGATTTTACGTTGGTTATGAACGAGAACGAGAACCAGGAAATGAGTCACGGGAAACCAGTTGCTATGCCGCTGACGACGCTATGAGCCCATAGACAGTAGGACGAGCCACGCTCGCCTCAGGCATGAGGCAGTACTACCTGCAGTACTACCTGCAGGACTATCTGCAGTACTATCTGCAGTACTATCTGCAGGACTATCTGCAGTACTATCTGCAATGGAAAATCGAGGTAACAGCGTTACATTGTGTGACAGATTATTAGTTCCAAGTGTGAATGTTGAACATAACGTGTATGACAATGTTGTTTTCAATAAAAAACATTGTCACAAAGCAAGCCAATCTACTTTTCCATGCTGATAAGAGAATTAAAATGAGAAAATATAATGGGACAAAAAGAAATCAAGGGACATTTAGAATAGATACAAATGTGCGATTAATCGCGAGTTAACTATGACATTAATGCAATTAAATATTTGAATCGCTTGACAGCACTAGTATCTTTTGGTATGCATGTCAGAAAAAAATGGTTAGGATTCAGGTGTAATTGCAAATAGTGATTAATCATGATTAATCCACTGAAAATTCTGATTAATTTGATTAAAAATTTTAATCATTTGACAGCCCTAATTCTAAGATTTTCTTTATATTTCAATATGCTTACTGACTTTCTCAGAATTCTGACTTTAAACTCAGAAGTCAAATAAAATGTTCACTTGGCCCTAATCCTCTTCCGTAGTTTTGACCAATGCATGTTAGCAATCGAAAAAAAAGAAAAGAAGATACATTTACTCACTGATACTTGAAGGGCCTGGTACTTGTCAATGGGTGTCTGCAGAGAGGCGGTGTGGCACATTGAGGGGCGGGGCATGATCACCCGACCTATAGGAGGGAATTGAGAATCCTGGGAGGGGGGCAGAGGAGGATGATTATTATATATTTTGCCTCATGTATTTTATTCCTGCTGCGCTGAATACATGAACAAACTGGACTGGCATGCAAGTAAAAGGTGGTATAACGCTACTGAATGTGGTTATCTGCTGAATGGGGCATGGGGCGATGGAAATATTGTACCTTTTACTCTATTACATTAATCTGACAGCTTTAGTTACTAGTTCGATTAGATTAGATTCAACTTCATTGTCATTGCACATGTCACAAGTACAGAACAAAGAAATGTAGTTAGTGTCTAACCAGAAGTGCTTAAGCAGTGATTAAAGGGGTGGTTCAGAATTTTGGACATAGGACCTCATTTCCAAGTTAGTCAGTGTGTTATTTGTCAGTGGAAACCGTTTTCAACACTTTTTATCCAGTCCTTCCAGTTGCAGAGTTCGCTGGTGCTAAGCTAGCGCAAGTCAAGAGTAACGGCTAGCCTGCCATTAAAAACAGTCTTACCCACTCGTACACCCAAGACAAATAAATTATAAAGCCAGACTATCGATGTAAATGTCTGTTGATAGAATAATGTTAGAAATAAAACTACCCTTGCATCTCAATGATCGTATTACATTTAGTTTTTCAGCAGCGGCGGAATTTTACTTTGCTCCGGTTAGTAGTACTGCGTCGAAAAGTAAACAGAGACAGTCGAGACACCTAGTCAGGGCATGAAGTTAACTTTTTTGACCACCAGCCACTGTGGCGGGTGGATTTAAAAATCCACCTGCCACAATGACTTTTTACCAGCCGGATTTTTTTTTTGCCTCATAAAGGTGAAAAACAGGAATTACAGTGTCTCTCTGATCCTATCCTGTCCTATTCATCGTAGCCTGTGTATTAAGGCAAAACATAATACTTTATTGAACTAATCAAATTTGAACATACAGCTAGGCCAATGTGTCAGTGGCTTGTTGATCTTTACATCGTTAGTTAATTTTCTATCCTGGTCTGGGACACATTCATACGGTTTGAGTAGCTACTTATTGGACTTTAACTTATTGCACTTACAATAATGAGCGTAGCTGTCCTCAATTTAGGTAATTATGTACGTCTCATCTCCGTTTTTTCCTGCATTCACCGTCTGATTGTGTCCGTGTGTCCATGTGTGTGTGTGTGTGTGTGTGTGTGTGTGTGTCCACGTCGCGGGGGAAATCGAGCAACAGCCCAGGACAGGATTGAAACGGCAGCAGCTTTCAGAGTGAAACATCGCTACAGCGTACATTGATGTTAAAATTTCTACCGGTTGGCAGGACAGTCTGAAATGTTTTGCACGGTCTGTCGCTGTACGTTTTGTTGGTCAATGTGAAATGTTCGAGTCACACACGTCTTGTCTTCGTTATCAGAAACAAGGAAATGAATTTGACCCGTTCTCACTACCGCTTGGTCAGTGGCTGCACGTGGGACTGCTGGGATTGTCGCGAGTAATGCAAATGCGATAGGGGGCCCCGGCTGTCAATCAATGTCTTCCAGTGATGCAGGCCCCTGATTGGTCTGGGCCCGTAAGCAACCGCGTACCCTGCTTACCAATAGTTGCGCGTCTGAATCATTCAATTCTCATTGGCTACCTGCCAATGTGGCAGGTAGATTGACAGTGTTACCCGCCAATTGCAAAATTCACCCGCATTTGGCGGGTGGGCGGGTGTTAATTTCATGCCCTGCACCTAGTAGTAGCCTAGTACATTGGTATTGAAGCATTGAATTGGAAACTAAGGACTAGGCAATATGGTGATTCAGTGTGCATTTAGAAATTGTAAAGATAAACCAAACAGAAGTTTCTACAAATTTCCATTGGGAGATCCAGAAAGGAACTAACTGTGGCTTTTTGCTGCTGGCTTGGACATCAAGACACCGGCGAAGACTCTACTCGAGTGGCGAATGTGTAGTGATCATTTTAGACCAGACGACTTTGAAAAATCCCACAATCTAAAGGACCACAAGTCACTGACAACGAATGCGGTTCCAGCCGTCTTTCCAGATGCACCAACAGCTACTGATGAACAGGTAATAACTTTTGGTAGGCTACTCTAGCTAATAAAGCTTGCCCCTTTCATAACGTTAGCCTAGCTGCTACTGATAGATTGAGAATGGCAACGTTAGTGGAGATAATGCATTGTGGAGAGTGACAACGTTAGCTGACGGTATCTACACTCTTGGTAGATACCTGGCTGGCTAACCGCTAGTCTAGGTAATATCACTCCGCTGCTACTGTAGCCTATGCTACCAACTACAGAGAACAAAGTATAACTATTGCAATGCGATGCAAGGCTAGTTTTATTTCTAACATTATTCTATCAACAGACATTTACATTGATAGTCTGGTGTTATAATGCCTCGGGTGTACTGTGGAGTGGGTAAGACTGTTTTCAATGGCAGGCTAGCCGTTACTGTTGACTTGCACTAGCCTAGCACCAGCAAACTCTGGTGAGGTCCTATGTCCAAAATTCTGAACCACCCCTTTAAACATTAAATAGCATGTGCTACAGTATATACAGAGTGCAAGGTATGAATGATATATAAATATATAGACATGTGTCTGTATGAGTGTCTATTACTACAGGTATGTACAGGCTATGAACAGGCTGTGACTATGGTTATACAGAATAACTAACTATGCAGTATGTACAGTGGTGAAAATTGTGAGTGTTGGAGGGCTTATACAATATGTACAGCGATTATACAGTAGTGCAAGAGGAATGATTTACAGTGCATTTGAGGTGAGTGTAGTTGGTTCTGTCCAGGGGGTGGGGGTTGGTGGGTATGTGTGTGGGGTGTCAGTGGGCAGAGTTCAGTAGAAGGACAGCTGTAGTTACTTTACAAATTGAGATGTTTGCACACAAAGCACATGTAGTTTATAAAATACGATGTTTCATTATAAATTAAACTACCCAACAATATACAAGTACAGTTGAAACACCTTGCTTCAGACATGTGCTGCACAACATACTGTAGACATGCACAGCAGGCCTGCCATGTGTGTGACCTACACACAGACTTTGAAGGCTGCTATGATTTTATCAACTGTAAGGTAGGGCTGGGAAAAAAATCGATTTGATTTAAAAATCGAGTTGATAGGTCAAATCGATTCATATTTTCAAAAAATCGATTTTTTAGATTTATTTATTTTTTTGGGTTTTGTTAGCTCAATCCAAATACAGTATAAATAATTTGGATGTTTAACAATCTTTGTTGCACACTGCACAGTGACATTTCAGTTAGAGAAAGGGTTTGCCTTTCCAATTTTGTTTATGTTGATGCACTTTAATTAAATACAATAAAAATATATTTTTAAAATATAGTTACAGTTCGCAGTTATTTTGTTTTAAATGGAAGGGGGGGGGGGGGAAATCGAATCGTGAATCGAGTTTTTTTATGAAAAAAATCACAGATGTTTGTAGGGAAAAAAATCGCCCAGCTCTACTGTAAGGTATCCAGGATCATCCTCAGACATCCAACCCCAGTCCACTTCCTGGTATTGTCTTACACAGTGGTGGGATGTAACTAAGTACATTTACTCAATTACTGTATACTTTGGAGTCCTTGTTTACTTGGATCTTTCCTTTAATGCCACTTTCTACTTATACTCCATTTAACTATACAAAGGCCTACAAGTCCAGCTGAAATGATTAGCCAACACTTAGTTGATTGACAGAACTGTTTGGATCCTTTCCAGTTTCTAAAACGTGAGGATCTTTTTGTATTGAGTACTTTTACTTTTAGTACATTTTCCTGATGATATTTACATACTTTTACCTAAGTAACATTTTCAATGCAGGACTTCAACTTGTAACAGAGTATTTTTACAGTGTGGTGTTAGTACTTTTACTCAAGTGAAGGATCTGAATACTTCCACCACACCCACAGACACACACACACACACACACACACACACACACACACACACACACACACACACACACACACACACACACACACACACACACACACACACCCCAGCTACTGACCAGGTCATGGCTGAGGGTGGTGCTGAGGGAGTGCAGTATGTCAGAGCGTTCAGAGGCTCGGTCCAGCAGGTCGTTGATGGCGACGGCCCTGCACGCTGCCACCATATACAGCACTGTGGAGCACGGATACAGAGACATGTTGTTTTTCAACTGTTCAAAGTCATCTGTGTTTGTAAAGCCAAATGTCACACACCGTCTCTTCAGAGGCTTTACAGATCCACATCAGAAACAGCCCACACTGTGGGAACTGAAAGGGGTTGGCGCTGTAAAGTTAAGTGTTAATTCTACTTTTGTTCAGAAACACTAACACCCCTTTTATGTTACGTTTAATTTAGTTTATTTTCTTTCCGTCATTTGTAATTTACAACATTCAACACACTGGTGATAAACAATGAATAGACATAATGTTAATTCCTTTTTTGCATTAAAAAAACATATACAAGAAAGAAAACAGGACTGAAAAGGTGTAGGCTGAATCCTAAACTTATTACACCTTCCCTTTTTAATGTAATTTTATTAAATGTGAGTATATGCCTGGATTAGTTTAGACTGTCCTAACCAGCAGCTGTAACAGATTTGCATGACACTTCAGTATCTTCTACACCCCATTTCATTTAATGTTTTTAAAGGATTTAATGAATGACTAATGAATGAATTTTGTTGTATTAAAAAGCATAATTACTAACTCTTTTAATGGTGGCGATAGCCCGACCAATACTAGATTTTGGAGGCTGATAGAGTATGTTGAGTTAAAAAAAATCCAATATCAATATATATTAGCCGATATTCTTTTTTTGTCTGTTTTACATAGCACATAATATTAACAAATATGTGTTAAAAGCATCCCTTAAATCTGGTTATTAAAACTGTGATCAATACATGTGATTAATATGGACTAAGCAGGACATTTTATTTACATCATATATATATATATATATATATATATATATATATATATATATATATGATGTATTATCAGCTGACGATGCATGAATTCCGCAGTTTTTTTACACAAATTAAAACAAATTAAAATAAAACTCAGAATGTTAACACATCTCTACCCCAAACAGAAAAAAAGATCTGCTAAATTCCGCAGATTTTCATTGTGGATCACCACTGAAAATTATATTTAAAAAAATAATATCTGCATATTCCATTATATTCCAAATATTACACACTCTAGTTTTCATTTATCAGAAATATATATACATTTATCAGAAATATATATACATTTCTTATTATTTTAGTGTAATAGATCATAGTGTACAGATCCCACACAAAGAAATGCAAAAAAAAACTTCATAGACAAAAAAAGACGTTCCAGGCTCATCTCACCTGTCATGAAGATTTTGCTTCTATTTGTTTTTCTGTGAGCCATCTCTCTTCTTCTGCCTCGTTTTTGTCGGCCTTTGCTTCTTTATCTCAGCGCTTCTGTTTCTTCCTCTTTCTCCACTCTGCCTCCATTATATAGCTCCTTGGCCTCCACTGTTTTGGTTATGCAGCAGTGTTTGCTGATTGTTTGGTCCTGTTCATAATGAGAAACATAGGGAAGGAGATTTGAATGGACGCAACAGGATTTGTGTGTGTGTGTGTGTGTGTGTGTGTGTGTGTGTGTGTGTGTGTGTGTGTGTGTGTGTGTGTGTGTGTGTGTGTGTGTGTGTGTGTGTGTGTGTGTGTGTGTGTGTGTGAGTGAAGTTCCTCCCAGGTGTTAATTAGATGGATGAATATAAACACTGATGTTCACACCCTGCTGGGTGCTAATGCTATGTCTTAATTCATTACATCATCATTTGGTTCATTTCATGGTTAAATTACTGATGACCTATGAGTCCTTTACTGACCTGATCTTTCCAACTTACCCCACCTGCTACCTGTATTCTCAAACCTGCAGCCGAAAAATCCTTTTCCAAAATGCACCTAAAATTGTGAAAGTTGTTTTCCCTCCAGACATGCCAATATCAACAGAGAATATACATCTGTCATATTTCATTGCTGCTTCATTGTTCCATATTGGCTTTTAAGGGAGACACTACACTGTAAACCTTTGATGTAAATTTCCAGCTAAAATCTCACATTATCTTACTATTTTAATGTAATACAGGACCATACTGTAAATGGCAATGCATTCTGGGAGAAAATAAAAATATTACAGCACTATCTGCGAATGTTACGGATTACAGGTATTTACTGTTAATACCAATGCATCTTGGGGAAATGAAGGAAAAGGCGGGAATTACACTGCAGGCAGTATATTACTGTAAATGCAAATAATACAGAAAGAAGCTGTATGTCTATTTACAGTGAAATACCTTACAATTTAAAAACTGTATGCTTACTGTAAATAAAGCGAAGCTGCTGCTCAATTCTCAAAAAACTAAATTTTGAGTTTTTTGGGCTATTTTGATTTAATACCATGTCTTCTTTCAGACTATTGTGAAAAAAATCATCCTAAATACACATTAAGGTGTTTATTTTACCCCACTTCATCTATTTGGGCCTGTACATTTCTCCTAAATTCACCCAGTTAGCATTAGATAAAGCCTCATTTGCATACGAATGTAGCAGCATAGAAATAGGTTTGTCTTGCTTAATTACGCGTGCTGACCACTAAGGCGGCAGTACATAAGTACGGCTCTCCTTCTCGCGCTCCTACTGATGCATCATTTCCGGGTCAGGTGTTTGTCTGTGCAGGTAATGCTCCGCGCCACTGCTGCGGTTACTGCTTTGTTTCGTTATATTTATCAGTGTCCTCATGCTTAAAGCCTGCATGTTCCGTGCTCCGGGCTCCGTTTATTCCTTGATTCTCTTGAGCGGTGGTAAGTGTCTTCCTCTCTCTCTGTGTTACACCAAATACTATCCTGTAACTAATGCTAGTGTGGTCGCAGGTAGATGTCCGCTGCCATGTGGGTCATTCCCTTCCTCCCTCTCCCTGTGCAGGTTTGACTTTGAAAACAGGTATGCTACCTTAAATCTAGTCCCCAAAAGCCTTGATTAATGTAGCTTAGCCATGCTAATTTTATGTTTATTGACAGGGAACGCTCATCAGCTGGCCGAAATCTACAGGTGGTGATTCACGTGACTCCACCACCAGCTGATTGGGGCCGCTGCTGCTTTGTCTATACAGCTTTGTCTATACAGCTTTGTCTGCTGTTGTGTCTCTGCTGCTAAATATACAGCTTTGTCTATACAGCTTTGTCTGCTGTTGTGTCTCTGCTGCTAAATATACAGCTTTGTCTATACAGCTTTGTCTGCTGTTGTGTCTCTGCTGCTAAATATACAGCTTTGTCTTTTTAAGTCGGCTGCTAACTGCACAGCTTTGCCTCTGCTGCTAAATGGACAGCTTTGTGTCTCGGCCGCTCTAACTGCACAGCGTCGCTACTGCTGGGTGGCGCTGCTGTTGCTGGCCTTTTTTGTCTACAGTTAGCTTGCATGGTGGACTGCCGACACCATACTTTTAACCTGCTATTTCTTTAATTTTAGCCGAATGACTGTGAGGAGTTAATCCCTTAATTGGTATTACTTGTTTTGTTTACTTTATTATTGTTTTGATTAAGTAAATTGTTTTGTTAAACTGATTTTGTGAACTATTTCCTGTTTTGTTTTATGTTTTGTTGTACATTTGAGGGTTAATTATTTCTGTTGTAACCTCCTTTGTTTGTCCTTCTCAGTGGCTGCAGGCTGGTGGTGGTGCTCGTGACGTGAGTGGTGGTGTCCTTCCTCTTTGTGTGCCGTGCTTCCTTGGATTTGGTGATATCACTGTGTGTGTGACTGCCACGTGTCTGGGTGAATCCTTTTTCTTAATTCTCACAGCTAGTTGCTGTATATCGATTTTTACAGTAGACTACTGTAGCTGTATTGTAATGCAATTTACTGTCACAATTGTGACTGTTCTGTTTGTGTTCTGTTTCCTGTTTTATTTTGAAGTCTGGTTTTTCTCCCTAGTTTGTCTAGTTTGATTGTTTGATGTCTTTCACCTGTTCCCCAGCCCTAGTGTCACCTGTTCCCTGTTACCTCATTGCCGTGTATATTTAGTCTTTGTGTTTCCCTTGTCTTTTGTCGGATCATTTTATTCTGTATGTGTGCTGTTCTGTGCTTCTTTATTTTGGGAGAATTTGTCGAGTTCCTGTTCTTTTGTTCCTGTATTTTGTATCCTCTTCATTTTTTGGAAGTTTTTTGCCTACTGCTTTTCAGGACTCTTTTTGGTGGTTTATTCTTTGTCAACTATCCCAACTACTCTTGCCTGCGCTCTCTGCATTTGGGTCCACACCTCGCAGCAACCCTGACAGAATGATCCAACCACAAATGGACCCAGCAGATTTTGAGCCCCACGTTCACCCGATGGACTCTGATGGTGAGCTTATGATACATTTTTATCGATCTCTGCATGAGGAGGACCCTGCCTTTGCTAGGCCCCTAATGGAGGTGCGCTGGCAGGAGCGGGAGTTTGGCTTCCCTCTCTCCAAGCCTGGCGGCTTTTCCGAGCCTCATGTCATGCCAAACTGATGTGTAGCTTTCCAGAGCCTGAGCTGACCACTATACCTGAGCCCGAGCTGACCAGTGAACCTCCGCTGACGTCCAGAACCTCCGCTGATGTCCAGCCGTCCAGTCTTCGAGGACCCGTCTTCAAGAGTCTTCGATGACCGCTCGCCCAGAGTCTTCGAGGATTGATCTCCCAGAGTCTTCGAGGATTGATCTCCCAGAGTCGTCAATGACTATTCTCCCAGAGTCTACATCGACTGACCTCCCAGAGTCTACGTCGGCTGACTTCCCAGAGTCTACGCTGACAGTTCTCCCAGAGTCTATGCTGACCGTTCTCCCAGAGTCTACGCTGACCGTTCTCCCAGAGTCTACGCCGGTCTTCAGCACCCCAGAGACTTTGCCACTGGTCAGCACCCCAGGGACTGTTCCACTGGTCAGCACCCCAGAGACTGTTCCACTGGTCAGCACCCCAGAGACTTTGCTACAGGTCAGCACCCCAGAGACTGCCCCGGAGGTGTTGCCGGCCTCCAGCCCCCCAGAGACTGTTCTGGAGGCTTTGCCGGCCTCCGGGCCCCCTGAATCCCGGCTGGCTAGCAGCCTCCCAGATCCCTGGCTGGCTAGCAGCTCCCTTGAATCCTGGCTGGCTAGCAGCCTCCCAGAGTCCCGGCTGGCTCGCAGCCCCCCAGAATCCCGGCTGGCTAGCGGCCCCCCAGATCCCCAGCTGGCTAGCAGCCTCCCAGATCCCCAGCTGGCTAGCGGCTCCCTTGAACCCTGAGACCACCCCTGAGACTTTTCCGGTCTCAGGCGCATCTGAGACCGCTCCTGTGACTGCCCTTGTGAATGTACCGGTCTCCGGCATCCCTGAGACTGCCCCAGAGACTTTGCCCTTGTCCTGCCCCCCAGAGACTTTGCCTTTGTCGGTCAGACCATCTCCTGCCCTTCGTGCCCTGTCGGCGGTCAGACCCACTCCTGCCCCTTGTGTCCTGTCGGCGGTCAGACCGACTCCTGCCCCTTGTGTCCTGTCAGCAGTCAGACCGACTCCTGCCCCTTGTGTCCTGTCGGCGGTCAGACCGACTCCTGCCCCTTGTGCCCTGTCGGCGGTCAGACCGACTCCTGCCCCTCGTGCCACCCCTGTCGACTGCTGTTGACCCGTTGACCCTGTTGACCTGCCGCCTGGCTCCAGTCCTGCTGACCCACCGCCTAGCTCCAGCCCTGCAGACCAGTCGCCTGTCCCCAAACCAGCTGCCCCTGCGCCTGCGCGGCCTCCTGAGGAGCTCCGCCATGGCCGACCTGCTCAGCCTTCGGAGGGGCGCTGCCCTCCCCGTACTGTTCAGCCGCCAGAAGGATCTCGCCTTCGCCGACGGGTGCCCAATAGTCCTCGATTCTGAGGGGATCCACCTTCGGCGTCCTGTTTGGCCGCCAGAAGGGTTCTGCCTCCGCCGCCGGCCGCCAGAAGGATCTTGCCTTCGCCGACAGCTGCCTGGGAGTCCTCGATGGCCTATTTCCGCTTGTACTGAGTGATACTTGTTCCATAAACACCTTTTAAAATCCAGCTCAAATCTTAAATCAAAATTTGTTCTTAATATTTAATCGCCGCTGTCTCACCGTCACATTTTCCGCTACAGAGTGCATGGAATACAGGATAGCATCAAATACCCTACCATTAGATAACTGCAGAACACAGTGTAAATAACTAAATATCTGTCTTTAATACTGTGCATATGTCATCAAATGTCAAAGTCTGGAAATACAGCCGTTAATTCAATTCAATTTTATTTATAGTATCAAATCATAACAGGAGTTATCTCAAGACACTTTACAGATAAAGTAGGTCTAGACCACACTCTATAATTTACAAAAAACCACTCACACCAACAAATCCCCCAAGAGCAAGCACTCAGTGCAACAGTGGCGAGGAAAAACTCCCTTTTAGGAAGAAACCTCGGACAGACCCAGGCTCTTGGTAGGTGGTGTCTGACGTGCCGGTTGGGGTGTATCACAGTATAGATAATGAAACAGTGACTAGAAATGGTGGTTGTAGTAGCGCAGGGAGCAGCACGGCATAGCAGGGAATTTCAGCAGAACCACGGCAACAGCTGGAACCATGATTTTGGTGCCATCCTAATCCCGGGATTTCATCCTGGGTGAAAAGAAACAGAAAGACTCCGGAGAGCAAGCTCCCAGGGCTAGGTTAGTAACAAGCATATAAATATTATATACAGTATAATCTTCAACTTTATCGCTAAGGCTTGTTTGGATATAATATATAGTAGTTCTGTTAAATCTTATCATATAGGTCTGGTATATCGAAGCTGTCCCCGAGTGCCGTAATGCCTGCAGTTTTGGACAGTTTTATTAATATAGGTAGTTTATAGATCAGGTTTACCTACACTGTGCGAGAACAGGCCAAAATTATAATTCAATTTGAAGCAATTCCCGAGCATCTGAGGAGTTTTTTGCTTTTCCCCCGCCAGTCGTCATGATTCGGCGTAAAGAACTGCCAGGCCATTAACATACTGATCAACGTTCATGAGGTGCTTTGCATTGACTATTTATGGTTAAAAATGGGCGTGTACAGGGTGGGATAAGAGGCTGATTCACGTACGCACACTTGTGGGTAATCTGTGATTTATAAAGGGAACATTGCTTACAGATGTGCGTACGCACGGTTTTATAAATCTGATTTTCTTTTGGCGTACGCCATTTTTGGCTTTTGGGCGTACGTACACTTTTAGTAAGGATCCTACGCACAATGAGACCCCAGCTCATGATGACACTTTCCTCAATAGATCCACCTAAAAATAAAAAGACAAACTGTTACCTACAGTATTCTGAAATCATACACATATATTATTACTATTTTGATGCACAAATGGAAGGAACAGACAGGATTCCATTATAAAGGGATTGCATTTTACTTACCATAGACCATCAGACAGTGAAAGAGTTGAAGATTTTATTTGCCTCGTCAGTCATTTTGTGTAACAGATTTTTTGTAAATTCACTAAGTTATTCTGATAAATTCGGCATCATGTTTCACAAAGCAGAACTCTAATTTAATGAAATAATAAGATCTAAAAGCTCCGTGGACGTGCTGACTGGCGTTGCTTTGGGATGTCAAACAGTAGCTAGCTAGCTAACGTTTTACATCTCACTTTAGTTTAAAGTTAGTGTACAGAATAACTGTTTAAGTTAAATATACGCTGAAATGAAAATGGTTAGTTTGGGCAGACCCCAAACTAACTAGCTAGCTAGCTAGACTAACGTTAACGTAACGTTAAAGGGATACTTCACCGATTTAGCATTCAGCTTTGTATCAGTAGAAACCCGGTAGTATTTCTGAATGACCGTGCGTCCCTCCCTCATATCCCCCTGAGACAGGAGATATCTGCATTGGGGGGTCCGGAAAAAATCTTCCGATGACGTAAAATGACGATTTTTGCGTCATCGGAAGATTTTTTTGGCCAGAGCAAAAGACTACAGCCAGTAGTAGGACCTACTTCCGCATGTTTTAAACCCGCCCATCACCCGAAGCGAGCCGATCTCAGCCGGAAAAAAACAAAATGTCAGCCATCTTGAATCCTCGCTAAACAGGGCTCTCTAAGAGAACTTCTCAGCAGCAAACTTTTACAACAATTATGTGCATTCAAACTACCGCACGTGTACCACCGGGATACATCGGTACAGATCGGAGAATATGCAGGGAACGTTATTACAGACGGAATAATTGGCCCACTACGAGAGCTTCGCCTGCCACGGAGACCAGCGGTCTCGCTCGTACCCCGAGCCGGGTAGGGGACATCCACGTCGGCTAGGTGGGAAGCTAACGCTAGCCGGCCACCTGTCCCATCAATCCTGCTTGCAAGTGTCCGTTCATTAAACAACAAACTGGACTACATCCAACTTCGACGATGCTCCCATTCAGAGACTGTGTTTTTTGCTTTCGTGGAAACATGGCTGAACAACAGTGAACCGGACTGTCCAGCTACCAAGCCTGCTAGCCTTCCGACGATCCGAGCTAGAGATGCTCTGTATGAAGGTGGGCTGTGTTAACACGGACTGGTGCAGAAATGGGGTGATTTGTATCCAACTAACTGCTAACCGCTGGAGTTTGTGACTGTTACATGGCGACCATTCGACATTCCACGCTAATTCACGGCTGTGTTTATACTCGGTGTTTACAGCCCACCAAGCCTAATGCTGGTATATAATGTGTGTGTGCACTAAATGTAGCCTGTTTCGTATGTCGTTTTTATATAATGTCGTTTTTATATATTTTAAATGTGTTACACCACTTGAGCCACGATGAAACGTTGTTTTGTGTATATGGTTGAAATTACAATAAAACACATTGAGTTGAGTCGAATGCCTCACTGTCTGAGAAGCGAAGCGAAGTGCTTTCTGGGATTTGGTGTCTTTTATCCATATGAGCCAAAAACACATTTTCTGGCTTTTCTCGGCCTAGAAGGCACCAATTAAAAAATAATAAACAATAATAAATTGGGAACATCTGGAGGAGTCCGACAGACTTTCAACTCACACCTCCGGCAGAGCTGGGGGCATTGAACCTGACTCATGATCATGACTCATGAGTCCTCAATGACTCATGAGTTCTCGCATGAGTCAGTCAATCGCGCGAATGCCATGGTATATTACAGCCAGGTTACAGTAAGCCTAAAATATACTGTAAAATATTGTAATGAAGAAATATGTTATTGTACTATAGGTTTTTACAGAATGTTGTAATACAAAATACAAAAATAATTGTCTTAATGTAGGTAATCAACTGGGGAAGGTTCATGATATGTATTACAATGTTTTACCCTATTCACCTGCTAAATGTATGGAATCCTCCTTTACAATTCTCAAAACGAGCCAGAAATCTTCACTTCTTCAGTAGCACATACATCTTTGTGTTAATGTCAGTAACCAACTGGGGAAGTTTCATGGTGTAATCTATTAGTTATGTTTTCTTCCCTATTCACCTGCAGTGTCTCCACTTAAAATGGGCAACCGATTGCTTGTAGCTTTCTCCAGAACCATTGTACCGCAAATTAACTCCCAGAAAGCCCGGAAAGCAGCCCCACTGTGTACTTCTGACTAACTGTGTACTTCTACTTCAGAGGAAAACATTGTACTACATTTATCTGATTTACATTTACCTGTGCACACACACACACAGGGTCCTCGATTTATAGATAAATTATATTTGCCTTATAATTGTCTTGAAAAGTGTTGTGCAAAGATTGTCACCAAATCATATGGAGAAATGTCAGTCGTAGAAGAAAGGTTACGTCTTTTTTATGTCCTTAAATTCCATGATTCTTGTTGATAGCCCTAAGGGCTATGTATGTATCTAAATCTTTTTTTTATGTTTTTCTTTGTGAAACCTAGCTCTGGGGAGTCTATTCCCCGTAGTCCTTTTTCTCGCCCAGCATGTTTCCTTGGATTAGAGTGGCATCAAAAACATGGATGCAGCTGTCGCCGTGGTCCTTCTCCGAGTCCATGCCTTGCTATACCCTGCTCCTCTTTACGGTGCCCTGCAGTGTCCTGCTGCGTCCTGCTGCACCATGCTACGTCCAGCTGTGCTCTGCTGTGCCATGCTACATCCTGTAACACCCTGCAGTGCCCTGATATGACATGAACTACTATGACTACTTTTTGTAGTCACTGATCCATTATCTTTTTTTGTGACTGTTATTGCCACTGTTCATAACACCCCAACCGGCTCCGTCAGACACCATCTACCAAGAGCCTGGGTCTGTCTGAGATTTCTTCCTAAAAGGGAGTTTTTCCTTGCCACTGTCACACTAAATGCTTGCTCTTGAGGGAATTACTAGAATTGTTGGGTATTTGTAAATTATAGTGTGGTCTAGACCTACTCTATTTGTAAAGTGTCTCGAGATAACTTGTTATGATTTGATACTATAAATAAAATTGAATTGAAAAAACATGACAAAAAGGAGTGGCATAGAAGATGAATTAGATACACGCAATGGACAAACATACAGACACTAACTCCCCCTCTTTTGTCCCTTTTTCTTTTATCTTTTTTTCCCCCTCTGAGATATCAAAACCTAATATGCTTACAACTCATTTTCCACAATTAATTTTTTCATGTTAATATGATATTGCTGATGTTCCTTTGTTTTTTGTTTTTTATATATAACTGCTCAGGGCTGGACTGGCCATCGGGCATACCGGGCATTTTTCCCGGTGGGCCGACGCACTTTTGGGCCGAATAGCCGATATAATTTATAGGCCTTTGTTTTCATTTTTTTATTTTTTTGATAGATAACTGACAGCGGCCCATTCGGTAATTGTACAAAAGTCCGTCTGTCAGGACTGATTGTGGCTGCATGCCGGGGGGTAGCGCGGACACGCGCCTTACTGCGAGCGGGCGCACGCGCCACACGGAGAGAAAAGTGGGAGAAAGAGAAAAGAGACTGTGTGCGTCCAGAGGATAATCAGTTGAGCTCGCGTGTGTTCGTCTTTGAGAACTGTAAGTCCCATAGCTTACGTTGTCAGTTCATTTG
Organism: Gymnocephalus cernua; assembly: GCA_023631565.1. NCBI lineage: Eukaryota > Metazoa > Chordata > Actinopteri > Perciformes > Percidae > Gymnocephalus > Gymnocephalus cernua. The sequence continues at coordinate 26,106,252 of CM042441.1, read as the reverse complement.
GGCCTGTTGTTGTATTGGTCTGTAGTTCGTGTACATTTAAGTAAGTTAGCTGGTAATTTCGATGTTTGTGTTAATCACCTGTTAGCTACTTTGCACGTGGCTGTTGATTTATAACGCAGATTGTTGGAAGCTCTTGCTCACGTTTGTATTTAGCTACATTATTGTATTATTATTGTATTGTATTATGCTGCAGTAGTTACATTACATTGATATAGTGTAATTAATAGTGGGTTTGTTGTTGTTTGCTAGCCTATATGTGTACTTCATATGCATTGTGTATGGTAGCCTTCACAATGTTATTTGTTTCTTTGCAGAACCACACACAAATACACAGCCATAGCAAGCTACCCACGCCCATTCTGTACTGTTGCCTTATGTAATAAAGCGTCAAGAGCAATAATTGTCTCCGTCCGTGTTTTAACTGACATGGGGCGAAGTTGGAAACCGGAATCAACTCAACTACAGTCCTAAGCTAGACCTAACCCAATCAAATCCAGGAACACCCTTCCCCACTCCCGGCCCTGAGACACGAGCTGTAAACGATGCTGGAAGTTTAGCATCCACGTTAAAATGGACAAACGACCACGGAACCCCATACGCAAGCGATGTGTACAGAAATTACGGGAGAAAAAGATTAAGAATCTACAGGTGAATGCCTCAAAATGTGCCAAAATGTCTGACACGTTGGGGCTGTAGAAGCTGCTTCAACATCAGCATTAGGCTACCTGAAGTAGAGAAAGGAGGAGAGGTGGCTGGCTATACAGAGAAGCAGAAACAACATCATGATGACAGGGAAGAGGCCGAGGAGGAGGAGAGAGGGAGGAACAGATGGAAGAGAGAGTAGGCCTAGTTGACGACGGTAAGAAGTACGTGAATTAACAGGTTGTGTGTGTGTGTGTGTGTGTGTGTGTGTGTGTGTGTGTGTGTGTGTGTGTGTGTGTGTGTGTGTGTGTGTGTGTGTGTGCGTGCGTGCTCGCATCATAATGAAAACAAGCAGTTTGGCAGTAACATTAAAGCTAGTGGCTGTCAGGTAACCTAACTGTTTAAGGGTTGGCCTGTTAGGTAGCTGAAGTCTGTAATCTACACAGCCTGTTCTACTAGGCTATGTGTACAGCCTGTTCTACTAGGCTCATGTATACTATGTGTACAGCCTGTTCTACTAGGCTCATGTATACTATGTGTACAGCCTGTTTTACTAGGCTCATGTATACTATGTGTACAGCTGTCTCTCTACATTGCCCAGAGATTTAAGCTAAATGAATTATACCTTAACTTAGCTGACATTTCTCTCTGTTTCTCACTCTTTTAAAGGTTACCTTGTTAGAGTAAATCTTTCTTGTTCATTGGTGTGGGCCAAGGCAACATTTTTGTTGTTAAATAATTTGAAATTATACTTTAAACTTTATCTTTGGCAATGACTTGCACTTGAGTATGGACATTGTGTAGGCTACCCTATGGCCTCCAGGTCGCCAATCAAAAGTGAGTGAGTACACTGCTTCTCTTTTCCAGGGCATGTACTACTCCCAGCTTTATTGTAGCTTTTGGGAAGGGTTATGGTTATGGTTATTGTAGTTTGCAGACACTTTTGTCCAAAGCGACAAAATATGAATCTTACAATGGTTAAAATGAACAGTATACCGTTTTTAAAAGTTGCTAAGCCAATATTAAGCAAAATAGTAATAATAACAATAATGGCAATACAATATCAAATATCAATAATAATAATAAAAAATACCATAAATATACAAATCATAACTCTAAGAATGAATTAATTATGTAAGTGTAAGATCAACAGATAAGTCTTGAGACCTCTTGAAGGATCCAAAACCATCACATGAACGCAGAACACTAGGCAACTCATATCATAGAATGGACGCATATTTTAAGAGGACTGTCTGCAGGGAATGTCACTGACCAATGACGGTGGGTGTGGGCCGCCTGGGCCAAAAATGCCCAGGCCGATTTTTTGTCCCAGTCCAGCCCTGTAACTGCTCCAAGTTTCCATGCATTTTTCAGGTCAAAAGTGAGTCATAGAATTTTCATGTAACTACATTTTTTCACAATTAGGAATTTAGTGCACCAACAGACACCAGTTGTGGCCAAACAACCCTTTTAAAATTGGCAGATGACAGATTACTGTAGGTGATGAAGAGCTCAACTGGGACATCTGCTGGACATGAGTGGAATGGCAGGTCCAAAATGTCCCTGCAAGACAGCCCACAGGGAGAAGAGAGAGAGAGAGGACAGAATAGAGACAGAGAAGACTCACACATCGGAGACACAACTACTTCTTGTACATTATGTGACATTGCATGCAGAAAACATGGTAAATATATGGTTCTTTTGGCAGCAAAAACATTTTTTGAATTGGTAAAATTAATGAAAGTGTTATAGTTGATACCTATACTGTGTGATGACATACGGTATTGACAGAGACAGAGGCTATAGGAGCGGATCTGATTTTTGAGTGCTGAGTGTTTGTGAGAACAAAGTAGTTTATGACTTTGAGAGAAAAAACAAAAGACAAGATCATAAATATTTTAAAGTAAAAAACTTACTCCACTGAGTTAAACTTTGTTAAAGGGATACTTCACCGATTTAGCATTCAGCTTTGTATCAGTAGAAACCCGGTAGTATTCCTGAATGACCGTGCGTCCCTCCCTCATATCCCCCTGAGACAGGAGATATCTGCATTGGGGGGTCTGGAAAAAATCTTCCAATGACGCAAAAATCGTTTTTACGTCATCGGAAGATTTTTTCCAGACCCCCCAGATTTTTTCGCCAGAGCAAAAGACTACAACCAGTAGTAGGAGCTACTTCTGCATGTTTTCAACCCGCCCATCACCGGAAGCGGAAAAAAACTAAATGTCACCCATCTTTAATCCTCGCTAAAGAGGGCTCTGCTCTATCTTCTCAGCAGCAAACTTTTACAACAATTATGTGCATTCAAACTACTGCACGTGTACCACCGGGATACATCGGTACAGATCGGAGAATATGCAGGAAATGTTATTACAGACGGAATAATTGGCCCACTACGAGAGCTTCGCCTGCACGGAGACCAGCACGGGGACCAGCGGTCTCGCTCGATGCCACGAGCCGGGTAGGGGACATCCTCATCAGCTAGGTGGGAAGCTAAAGCTAACCGGGGAAAAGGCACATCCAGAGCGAGCTAACGCTAACCGGCCACCTGTCCCATCAATCCTGCTTGCAAGTGTCCGTTCATTAAACAACAAACTGAACTACATCCAACTTCAACGATGCTCCCAACGTGAGTTCAGAGACTGTGTTTTTTGCTTTCATGGAAACATGGCTGAACAACAACGTACCGGACTGTCCAGCTACCAAGACTGCTAGCCCTCCGACGATCCGAGCTAGAGATGCTCTGTATGAAGGTGGGCTGTGTTAACACGGACTGGTGCAGAAATGTGGTGATTTGTATCCAACTAACTGCTAACCGCTGGAGTTTGTGACTGTTACATTGTGACCATTCGACATTCCACGCTAATTCACGGCTGTGTTTATACTCGGTATTTACAGCCCACCAAGGCTAATGCTAGTATGCTTAGCTGAACTTTACGGAGCCTATATAATGTGTGTGTGCACTAAAGCTGGCCTGTTTCGTATGTCGTTTTTACATAATGTCGTTTTTATATATTTTAAATGTGTAACACCACTTAAGCCACAATGAAACATTGTTTCGTGTATATGGTTGAAATAACAATAAAACACATTGAGTTGAATGCCTCTGTCTGTCTGTCTGTCTGTCAAGTGGTAGACGTGGCTTGGGAGTGGACTCAAAGCAGCGAAGCGAAGTGCATTCTGGGATTTGGTGTCTTTCATCCATATGAGCCAAAAACACATTTTCTGGCTTTTCTCAGCCTAGAAGGCACCAATTTCAATTTTCTTTTCACATTTCTGCTACATAAGTGATCCAATTTAAAGATATATTCAGCTTTCCAGCGGTGAAATATCCCTTTAAAGTCCACAGTCCACAGCCAAAAAGGGGATTTTAACAGATTTTTACCAGTATCTCCTCTCTTTTACTATAATGGGATTGAATTTTTGATGAATGATTTGTAACAAAATACAGAAATGACCATAAAGCATTAATATACATCAAACAAGGACATGTTCAATGTTTTGTATGTTATATGTCCCTGAAGAAATATATAAATCCCTTTTGTTCAGTTTTTCCATCATAAAGTGCTAGCACAGTACTAGTAAAATCCAGCTAAAAAATACAGACATATACACAACACAGATATATAGATATATATATATATATATATATATATTAGGGCAGTCAATCGATTACAAAATGTAATCGAATTACAGACTCTGATTAATGAATCTAAATTAATCACATACATCATTTTTGCTGTGAAAGTATTTTAAATATTTCAATTCAAACGAATCAATGAATAATCAGCATTAGTGACATAAGAGTTAAAAACAACTTTGTATTATTATTTTCACTGTTCAAATATATATATAAACAATCAACAATATAATATGCTGAGGAAATAAATTCGAAAGGGTATTTTACAACAACTACAAATGCACCGCGAGAATGTAGATTACCAGCTTCATTGAACGCACCGTCTCTCGTCTGTGTTCCGACAACGGCAGAAACAGTCAAACTTTAGCGTTAGCTGTCAGCTTTTTAACCGTGTTTAATCCAGCTACTCGCTAGCAGAAGGCTTCATCTCCTTCAACGGCTCCGGGTGAAAGGTCAATATGGAATAGATTAATTGCGATTCATTTTTTTAATGCACTAATTTTTCTCAGATTAATTAATCGAATTTAACATGTTATTTTGACAGCCCTAATATATATATATATATATATATATATATATATATATATATATATATATATATATATATATATATATATAGCAGCAAGTACCGTCACAAATAAAACTACAACAATCCCTACAAATCTAAACCGGTATAATCAATAATAAGACCTAAACGGACACTAATGTCCTTTGTGCAAACACTAAGAAACACCATAGAAATAAAAAAAAAATCCAACCAATGAATAGCTTAGCAACCAGAATTGCCTTATGAAAATGTCTGCAGTATCATCATAGACTTCAGACTTCTGAAACATGTCTTTAGTTCAAAATCATATAAGTCATGAAGCATCCAGCTGATACAAAACAATATGAATTGTGTTTTTCTAGCTGTTAAAGAGGACCCCAAACAGAACATTAGAGTTAAGTGAATCATTGTTCAGAAAGTTACACATCAACTCTCCTCTCAAGGTTGGCACACGGACACAGATCACCTTGTTCAGGAGCCGAGAGGTCACCATGTGTACTATATATTTCCCATGACGCCTTGCTTCAAACATGTGCTGCACAATATACTGTAGACATGCGCAGCAGGCCTGCCATGTGTGTGATCTACACACGGACTTTGAAGGCTGCTCTGATTTTATCACCTGTAAGGTATCGCGTCCTAAAACAGACATCCACCACCCTCCCGTCCACTTCCTGGTATTTTCTTACACAGTGGTGGGATGTAACTGAGTACATCTACTCAAGTACCGTACTTAAGTACAAATTTGAAGTCCTTCTACTTTACTTGGTTCTTTTCCTTTTATGCCACTTTCTACTTCTACTCCACTGCATTTCAGAAAGAAATATTGTAATGTTTTACTCCACTAAATTCATCTGCCAGTTTTAGTTACTTTACAAATTAGGATTTTTGCACAAAAAACAGTAGTTTTTTAAAATACAATCTTTTATTCTGAATTAAACTATATAAAGGACTACAAGTCCAGCTGAAATGATTAGCCGATTAAACACTTAGTTGATTGACAGAACTGTTCAGTTTCTAAAACGCAAGGATTTTACTTTTACTTTTAATACTATACATTTTCTTGATCATACTTACATACTTTTACTTAAGTAACGTTTTCAATGCAGGACTTTTACTTGTAAAAGAGTATTTTGACAGTGTGGTATTAGTACTTTTACTTAAGTTAAGGATCTGAATACTTCTTCCACCACATGATTTTACAAAGCAAAAGGTGTGTAAAGGTGGGTTTGTGTTTTGGGTGTTTATGTGCATGTTTCTCAGTGATATGGGTTTGATAAGACCCTCATGCTTCATGCTGACTTTGCACACTATATACATTACCTGTTCAGAGACAGATGATAAGGAATTGAGGATTGAAATGAAGAAAGGGCTGTGTGGAAACAATGTGAGAACCACAGGAGCCATATTTCACTTTTTACGGGCTGAGATGTCGACCTTGCTATGCCGCAGTACACCACAGCCAGGCAGACATGTATGTTACATCACACAGTAAAGCCCTTCCCCCACCCCTTCTTAATGCCTATAGATTTGTTTAACCCTCATTGAATCTCAAACAGGCATATCTTCTTTTTTAGTCCGTTGCTTTCTCCACCCAAGCTTGCTTACAATTCTTTTTTTCTTCTTCTTATTTCCCCCTCACAGGCTGTGTTTCACCCCCCGGCAGTGCACATACGAGTACACACATGCACACACAGCCATAAACCTAGAGCAACACACCCCCTTTCAGTGATATCACTAGAGCTGTTGCAGCACACTGAATTGACATTTTCTGCACACCCTTCTTAGACACTTTTTGAGCTGTCTAACTCAGGACCAAGACGTCCCATCTGCAGATAGGTAGGAATTCATGGGTTTTGTTTTCTGAATTAATTCTCATATGCTGGGTTTGTGCACAGGAAGCCACTTGTGTTACAGAAAGTACATGATGTTCCTTCTTGTCTCTGTGCACATGGACTCACAAGGAGGTGTGGAATGAGCTTCCCATTGAAAGGCATTTCTATAGGCTTCAGAGAAAAGTTTTTTTGTGTTGCTCTAAAAACTTCTTTACAGAAGCTGTATGATTTGGAGACCATGTGCTTTGATGAAAAGTCTACTGCTTTATGATATAATGTTTTTCATACACAGTATCGCTTTTACAATTTTCTCTTACTTAGGCTAATTATATCTAATATGTAGCCTATATATATATATATATATATATATATATATATATATATATATATATATATATATATATATATGGTCCTAATTTCTGCCTGCTTTATCTTGTATGCTCATGCCAGAGAATGTATGCATGAGCGAGCATTATTCCTGTAAGAGGAGATGAGAAGAGGAGTTTTTCCATGCAGGACGTTAATTGGTTGACAGTTTATGCTAATGTAATTTAGCCACTTCTAAACACTCTTTTTTTCCTCTTTGAGGATTTTGAACAAGTAACTATTTTAGGAAACAGAGGAGTTGTGCTATCATACATATGTGTTGAGCAGGGGTTAAAATACTTTTGAAAAGAGGGTAAAAAGCCTCTACAACTATTCACAATATTGTTCCAGTAAGCCTTAGCATAGCAATTGCCATTAGCCTATACTATTAGCGATAGGCCAATGTCTTTGGAAGCAGCCTGAGGTTGGGAGGCTCACACGGGTGCATTCGCTCAGGACTACATATCCCACAAATCATAAGTTCCATTAAATTATCAGAGCTTTACAGGTGTGTAGCGGGTGGAAGAGTCGCACAACACAGAGAGCTGTTGCGCACGAGATGCCAGGAAAGTATAGAGATAATTTAAGACATGTTCTGAATCTTTGAGGAAGAAGAAAGGCTGCGTGCAAATGAAGGATTAACAAAATATTTAATTAAGCAGAATGATGAAAACGACATGACAAAAAGCAAATGTTACAATGCAGCCGACATTGAACAAACAAGACAAGACAATACAAAAACATACATTGCAAGCAGCGGACTGCAAAGCATGCTTCCCCTGTCGGGTCACCGTTTGCAGTCCTGAATCATTAGAAGTTTCCCTGCACCTGGAGCCGATTCTATTCCCATTGGCCCGTCGTTGGCATGATGATGTGTTGGCCGCATCTCATTGGCTTTCTTTATAGCCTTAGATGTGATGGTCACACCTCTAGTATGCACTTTGGGGGGGTTCTCTCGGACACAGATCAAAAGACTATCATGTATTCTAAGCTCGTCTCAGCACAGCAGGGAGTCGCTCCCAAAAGGCTGGGACAGTTGTCCTTTCCTGTGAGGACAATGGGCTTCCTCTTGTATGCTAAATATCAGACCTGACCTAATTATTCTTTAGAAACTTGTGATGGCGTTAGCTAGACAAATGCTGATTAATGTGCCATCCACACAAAGACGGGTTTTGATGCAAATGCACATCTTTTGCATAGTTTGGGCCGATTGTCCACACGAATCCTATAAACGCACTGCCCGTAAACGCACTTTTTTGAAACCTGGTCCCAGGGTGAATAAAAAAAAAAACGGCTCACGTTTGGCTTCGTGTGTACGGTGAAACCGCATAAGTGCGTATCGATGATGTCATCCCCACACACCTCAGCCCTCAGCTGTCCGCCTTCAACCCAGCTGACGGCTCTAGCGGGGACGCAATGCTGTTTATAAAGTGGAAGTAGACAACTTATCAACTAGCTCGCTAATCTGTCTGCTCATCAACTCCTTGAACGGATTATAGTAACTTTTAGCACAGCTTATTGTAGAAAGGCTACCACAAGAAAAATGTGTAGCTAGATTATCAAAAAGACATCGGATCATCCATGTTTGTTTGACTGCCGATGTTAGCTAGCAAAGCTAACTAGCTAGCTAGCAAAGCTAACTAGCTAGCTAGCGCGCTAACGTTAGCTCTGCTAGCTAGCGTGCTGCAATCATGTCCGATAGCAGACAGAATTGCAAAATAGAAAGCAATCCAGCAGCACATTATACAATGTAACGTTTTCTAGCGGTGGCCTTTATATAATGAGCAGTGGTGAAAGTTATTAAAGTCTAGTCCATGGATGTATTAAGAGAACTAGCTAGTCATGTTATGAAATGAAGGGGAAGTGACTGAAGGCTGCTCTTCTTCTTCGTTCCGTTAATTTCTGTAGCAATAACAGCGCCGCCTACAGGCCTGGCATATGAAGTAGCGTGTTATGTCATTTACATATGGATTCATGTGTACGTGAATTTTCTTGAACCGAATCCAGGGAAGACGGATGTGTTTTCATCCTAACGTCTTCGTCTGGATGGGCCAATTAGTCAGTTGATTTGATACAGCTGCAGGAGACATGCAAGTACATTTAAACCGAGTGTACATTGTTTTAACTTTTTAAAACCTAACAAAAGTAAAAACATAGGCTAAGCAATTTAAATTGATTTTAAGTAAAGATGTCGGCTTATGTGCAGTTTAGTGTCACAAATTAATTTCCAAAAACTGAGTGTCCCAAATGATGAGGGTCTTATTTGAGACAGGTTAGGGTAGCACAGGTGGTTTAGCAGGTTCATAATTAATGAAGGACATAGTATGGGGAATTTGTGACACTAAACTGCACGTATACCAAAGATTTGGGTTTGGGTTTAGAAGGAGAGAATAGATATGGGCGCTAGTATTTGAGTATAGTTTTATAGTCGGAAAGCAAAGGAGTTAATGAGTGTGTGCGTTTCTGTGCACAAAAAAACCGATTCTACTAGTTTGTAGCCTATGGTCAGACCTGTTGTGCAGGTTGTTGCATAACGTCTTCGGACAAGTGTCCGTAATGTATCGCGGTGATGGTGGAAGGAGAACCTTCGGTCATAATTAGGGCTTCATCCTGTTAAAGGGTCAGTTCACTCAAATCATGTTTCATTGTTTCCATGTGCAGTGCATGAGGTACAGAAAGTTTTGGCAGCATCCGAATGGTATTGAGTGCTCCAAGCATTGACAAATATTTAATCTTTTTAAAATAAAAGTTTATTTTCTCACTGTCAGTTATTGCAGCCAATCATGTCATGTTATATTATAATCCAACTATAACATGGAAAAGTGTTAAGTTTGGTGACTTCTGGTCTGATAACGGGCTCAGATGGAGAAAAAAAACTTCATATTAGCAGCTGAGGTCTAAATCTCATAAAAAAAAACCTCCAAACTCAAAATTACATTCTTATTGTAATACAGATGTCTGGGTCAGCTGAAAAGATTAGCGGTTTTATAGATTAGTCAATGGACAGAAAAATAACACAATTTTAACAACTGATTAATTGTTTTAATGATTTTTCATGCAAAAATAGTGAAAAAGCTGAAGATTCTCTAGTTCCAGCCTCTCAAATAATAAGCTTTTCTGTTGTTCTCAGTTCTGTGTCATTTTAAACTGAATATCTCCGGGAACTTAATTAGGATTAGCCTTCTTTCAATATTTTGTTTGACATTTTATAGACTGAAAAAAATAATCTGCAGAATGAATGATGGTAAAAATAACCGTTAGTTGCAGCCCTAGGCCAAACTTTTCTACAAGTTGACGGTGACCTTGGAAAACCTCCACTTAGTTCCTACAAGAACACTTAGCTCAATGTGCCCTCTGCTCCTATTTGTGGTTGAATGAATGAATTAATGCAGCATACAATAACCTATAAGATACTATGTTATGTTACTATGCTGATCATGAAAGACAAATGCTTCTTCACTTTGTTCAGCTGCCCCAAACCTTCTTGCTGCATTCCATTCCCTGAGTTTTTGCAGCATGGCTGCCATGTGCTGTGATGAGTGGCAGCATGAGGCTGTAAGCTCTGCACAAAGCTGCCACTAGGTGGTACAAGTCAATAGACAGATGACATTATGTTGGAGGGTACACACTCCATCACTTTGTGCATGGGCTGTGAAATGTGAAACGTCTAGTTTAAAATCATGAGTGTTTCTCCTCTACTGTTGACACATGTAGTATTTGGTGAGCTCAAGTCAGTATACCAGTGTTGAGCTTCTGCATGCCTGAACTGTAGCCTAAATTTGGGTAGGAACTAGCGTTGAGTAGCGCTGCAGCTAATTATTTTCATTGTTGATTTGTCGATTCTTTTCTCGATTAATGGATTAGTTGGTTGGTTTATAAAATGTCAGAAAATTGTGAAACATGTCAATCGGTTCAATTCCGACCCATGACCCTTTGCTGCATGTCATTCCCCTCTCCCTCACACTTTCCTGTCTTCAGCTGTCATATCTAACTAAGCCCTAAAATGCCCCAAAAATCTTAAAAAAACAAATCACTCAAACGATTAATTGATTGTCAAAATAGTTATATAATTTTATAGTTGATAACCAATCGATTAGCCTAATCTTTGCAGCTCCAGTGTCGAGTACTGGACACCAAGGAACCTCAACCTAGCCCCCCCCCCCCCCCCCCCCCCCCCCCACACCCTCCCCCACCCCTCGACCACTGTGTACACACTCACATGTTTATCTCCTCCCATCTCCTCCTGTGTGCCCTCCCCTTTCACAAACTCACTCTCAACTCCACTGTCTCTCTTTTTCTCTGTCTCTCTTGGTGGCTCTTGGTCCATAGGCGGAGGACAGGAACAGGACAGGACACGCACTCTCGATACCACACTGCAGACATGTCAGACTCCGAGACCGCCCCCGCCGAGGCCCCCGTCCCTGCTGCTTGTGCCGCCATCAAGGCTGACCTGGACAAATGGTAGGGGATTGTGTGCATGAGGTGTAAATGTGTTCCTTCCATCTTTTGTACAGCCTTCAGTGATGGACCAGTTCTTCATCGTGACACCAAACTCGGTGAGCACATAGGAAGCTCTTGCAATCGTTGTTCCGCCTTGATTTTTTAACCCTAGTTCTCGTCTGCCTTCAAGAGTTGCCTTCAAACACTCATACTGTGTTTGCTGAGATGTTGAGCAGCTGAAGGTGGAGAAGCCCTGAGCAAAAATTTTACCGTTCAATTGTTTGCTTGAATGTTGCCTAACAAGCTGTCCAACACCTCCACAGATGCACAGTATCACATCCAAGCTTAGAGCAAATCTTGCTTAAAATTCGGAGCTGCTTCAACCTTGCACAGGTCTAATGGCGATTAAATTGGAAGACCGCAGCATCACAAAATGCGCCATGCTAAAATGGAGTCTCTTCGGAGGACATTGAGGTTGGCACTGAATACCACCAAGATGTAACTGAGTTGGACATCCTAGCTGGCTGCAAGGGCAAAGGTTATGAAAACTTGGGCTACCCTATGAAGGGGAGAGTGATTTGGGGATTAATGGTGTGTGGCAGCGGGGGGATGTTTGATGCTCATCCGTACGCATGGATGAAAACTGGGAATCTGCTTGCGTCACTAGCCTCCCTTTCCCCAGAATGCCTTGCGTTAGCGTGTTCCGTTTGTCAGCGGTCAAGGACACAAGCACTGTAATTTTTGTAGGTTTGTTGCATTCATTCAGTGTGTGTGTGTGTGTGTGTGTGTGTGTGTGTGTGTGTGTGTGTGTGTGTGTGTGTGGCGCTCCGAGAGAAGTGCAATGGCACACTTTGGTGCACATCTTCTTGGCTTCTGCACATCGACCCTTCACACGTCTTCTCTGGTACAGTCCATTTTGACAGATAGGGTTTTTTGTGTGGAGGGTCACTAAGCAGCATCATATTGATTATCATGACTAATGATCTCTTGAGGGATAATGTGATATTGGATTTTAACCTTATTGTGTTTTTTATTTCTATTTGTTGACACATTTTCTGATAGTAAAAGCTGTCCAGTCTGTTCCAGCCAGACTGTCAGGCCTTGATAAGGTGGCAGTGGGTGTGTGGAGCCTTTAGATAAGACAGCAGGTTGAGGTGGAGGAGGGAGGCCTGGCAGGGCAAGGCGTGAATGTTTGGCGGCTAATTATGTGCAACAGTTTGGCGAGTGACAACTTTGACTCCCCCTTTTTTAGGACACTTCAAGATCCATTTGAATTACAGGCTGAGAGTTTGACATGTTTCTTTGACAGGTCAACGTTTAGGTTATATGAATATAATCGAGCCATCATTGATGAATAACTTTAGCTGCTCTTGTGTAAAAGCTGCAGACATTGTCAGTCATGGTGAGGGGCTATGCCATTTACTGTGCCTTGTTAAAGTCCCATAAGGCCTGTACTGGGAATTCTGGCCATGGTCGTCACTCTATAGGGGGTTTTAAAGCACAGTACAATGGCTTTATGGTGATAAGGTGGTCTCATACTACATGTCATGTTTCAGGTGATTAGTGCATGTGGGCCATTACATACTGTACAGACATTAGCTGAACATGAACACTTGAACAGTGTAAAGTCCAGTGGCACTAACACTAGCAAATGGGGCCTTTAAAGGGGAGCTATGCCCATTTTCATAAAATTACAGTGCTAAAACTGAAATGTGTGAACTGCGTGGAAATGCTCCATAGACAATGAATTGTGAAAAATGTTCTAGATGACACTGAGAGACACCCAGAGGAATGTTCTATATGGGGACTTGTTTTCATTCCACAGCTGATAACACTACAATATGATAAAGCTCATTTGAGTATAAAAAAGTGGCCACACACTATTCTGTGAGGGGTCAACCCTCACAGAATAGTAATGGATAATTGGATCCTGGCTCTGTATCCTTGTCTCAGCTTCCTCTGGTGCCACAAAGGCTTTTTGACAACTTATTTCACATAAGCACAACCCTATTTCTGAGCTAGACATCCCTTCGCTAACTGTGTTCCCAAGATTCCTTTGTTACTGCTTCGGACAGGTGTCAGTCAAACAAGCTTCTTTGCTCCTACATACATCCGTGTGCTGAATGGAGATGTAAAGGCAATCATAACACACTGCTGGCCTTTCTGGACCTTCCGTCCAACCTTGCCACGCTTCAAGCAAACATTTAACATGGCTGCCTCTGTGTAATACATATCCTAGCCCCTATGTATTTATAGACTTTGTGGATAGATGGGTGTACAAGTGAGACTCTTATGTGCAGGATACCATGTAATGTCCCCGGCCATAGATCATGTTACTGCTCCACCTGACACCTGCTTCTTTTAACCAGAACAGCCAAGTAAGCAACAGTCTCGCATGACCGCTCAGCTACACAGAAACCTACTGTATGGAGGCGGCCATTTTGTTTTTAAGCCCTTCATGTTGTAGTGATAAGCATTTCTAAGATCACTCTAGGTCAGATTTGATCATTTCCCCACATTCAGGACAAGCTTTATGTGTTTAAATGGGACAGTTCTTTCTTATAAAATCTTTTAAATAGTAGCAGTAGTTATGACCTTGTTAAGGTCGTGCTAGCAAAGTCACACAGAGGTGAAGTGTGAGCAACAGTCTACAAGCATGTGTGGGACAAGCATGGCATGGCTTTAAAATGTTACATTTACAGTATATAAACTGTTTTTACTGTTTTTGATAATCGATAAATCGGTTTAAAAATTCTAAATATCTTTGAGTTGTTTACAAAACAAGACATTTGAGGATGTCATCTTGGGCTTTGGAAAACACTGATTCATCATTTTATAACCAAACAACTTATCGATTAATCAAGAAAATAATCAACAATAAAAATAATCGTACAAAACCAATACATTTGTTTTTATTTAAAAATGTGACCAATTGTGTTTTCAAACTTTGGTAACTTTGGTTTATTCTTTATGCACTGCAATTATATATATATATATATATTTGTGTGTGTGTGTGTATATATATATATATATATATATATATATATGTATAATATATATATATATATATATATATATATATATATATATGTGTAATGTAACTGTATTGACTTGGATGCACAGACCTGCCTTATTGTTTCAAGATACACTTATGTCAAGGCAATTGTCAAGGAAATATATATAGATCTATAATGCCCATGCTGACACACAGTACAGTTTTTGACTTGTTGAGCTTTTAGTTCATTGCAAATATTTACCCTGAATATTTTGTCAACTCCTTTAGCTAACATGGTGGTGGTGAGCCTGTGTACTTTGAGACTCCAGGCTCTTTCACAAAGAAAATAAGCACGCAGCCCCTTCCCCCTTCCTTTGACACACACACACACACACACACACACACACACACACACACACACACACACACACACACACACACACACACACACACACACACACACACACACACACACACACACTGTCTCTGTTACTGATTGCCTGCAGTTGCATGTGCAGACCTGTACATGTGGAAACCGTGCTGGTTTTCCTTCTGGAATTTGGTGACTTGGCAAACATCAGAAATTTGAGTGTTGTGCTGTAGTTGTGTCCCACTGGCTGCAATGTGCCCCCTGAACCCATGGGATAACCATAGACTTGTGGGTTCATTCACACTAAATAGGTCAGTGCGCCGATTCTCCGCAGGGTTGTGCGGTGGTGGGAGTGTCACTAAATGGCCCATTTAGTGGAATGTTCTTTTGTGTTCCTTAACCCCCCAGTGTAGCACAAGTAGACTATATTTCAAAGTTATTGTTTTCCGTCAGATCGTTTATAGATCTATCTTGCCATTCCTAACAGCACTTGAAGGCATCTTAATTTCATGATGGAGCAATTGTGCTTTGTTGTTGCAGGAAACAGTCAGCTGTTACACTTCTGGGCAGTTCAGTGCTTGTTTCATTTTTACCCTAAAAGGGCTTTTTTCGTGGCAGTGCTAGAGACGGATGTTACTGTACAGGACTTTCAAACCGCCTTAAAAAACGGACTGACAAGTCTGATCGCCGGTTACATGTTTGGCCACCGCAGGATGACGTTGGGTTGTGTTTCTCAAAGTTGAATCTGTCGCAACTTTTTATTGCAGGCCACTGCTTTCTCCAGCTCCCCCCATGAGGCCCCTACGGCCACAGCCTAAACGCCAGTGTTGTAGTACTCAAGATCGGTCCTGGTCTTAAGACCGGTTTCAAGACCACTTTTTCTCTCTGTGTCTCATCTAAATATTCATGAGCATACCATATATGGGAGAAAAGCTCATGTTTCACTCAGGGCTTTTTAACAGGGTTGCATTAGGGCCCACAGAACAGCACCCATTTTTAGCCCAACCAATGTTACATACCCTAGGAGACCTTAAGGAACAGTGTGAAATACCCTATATAATCATTCATCATCAGCCCTTTAAAAGCATGTGTATTTCAGTTTGTGGAGTGACCTAATGGAATGGACTAAACAAAGAAATCAAACAGAGCCATAATATTGTACAGTTGAAAAATAGATTAAAGAAAACAATACTTGACCAAAATAGAAAGGAAGAGACCTAAACATAGGAAATAAGTGTATTTTAGGCCCCATCCAGACGAAGACGTTAGGATGAAAACGCATCCATCTTCCCTGGATTCGGTTCAAGAAAATTCACGTCCACATGAATCCATATGTAAATTACTCAACACGGTACTTCATATGCCAGGCCTGTAGGCGGCGCTGTTATTGCTACAGAAATGAACGGAACGAAGAAGAAGAGCAGCCTTCAGTGACTTCCTTTCATAACCATAGACAGTATATAAAAGTTCATAACATGAATGTTAGCTAGTTCTCTTAGCTTAACACATCCATGGACTAGACTTTAATAACTTACACCACTGCTCGTTATATAGAGGCCACCTAGAAAAAGAATGTAAACTTTGTTTACATTCTATCTGACATGATTGCAGCTAGCAGAGCTAGCGTTAGCGCGCTAGCTAGCGCGCTAACGCTAGCTAACATCAACATCGGCAGTCACACAAACATCAATGATCCGATGTCTTTTTGATAATCTAGCTACACGTTTTTCTTGCGGTAGCCTTTCTACAATAAGCGGTGCTAAAAGTTACTATAATCCGTTCAAGGAGTTGATAAGCAGACAGATTAGCGAGCTAGTTGATAAGTTCTCTACTTCCACTTTATAAGCAGCGTTGTGTCCCTGCTAGCGCCGTCAGCTGGGTTGAAGGCGGAGCTGTTAGGCCGAGGTGTGTGGGGATGACATCATCGATACGCACGTATGCGGTTTCGCCGTACACACGAAGCCAAACGTGAGCCGGCTTTTTTTTTATTCACCCTGGGACCAGGTTTCAAAAAAGTGCGTTTACGGGCAGTGCGTTTACAGGATTCGTGTGGACAGTCGGCCCAAACGATGCAAAAGATGTGCGTTTGCATCGAAATACGTCTTCGTCTGGATGGGGCCTAAGTCTTAAGTCTTAAGTAAAAATTCTAAATATCTTTGAGTTGTTTACAAAACAAGGCATTTGAGGATGTCATCTTGGGCTTTGGAAAACACTGATTCATCATTTCATGACCAAACAACTTATCGATTAATCAAGAAAATAATTGACAATAAAAATAATCGTACAAAACCAATACATTTGTTTTTATTTAAAAATGTGACCAATTGTGTTTTCAAACTTTGGTTTATTCTTTACGCACTGCAAATATATATATATATTTGATCTGTAATTGAGTCTTACTCTCCTCTGCAGTGCAGTATGAATATTTTTTAATGGAAAACAACTCGTAAATGTGCTGTAATGTAACTGTATTGACTTGGATGCACAGACCTGCCTTATTGTTTCGAGATACACTTATGTCAAGGCAATTGTCAAGGCAATATATATAGATCTATAATGCCCATGCTGACATGTGGGGCGGCTGTGGCTCAGTCGTGGAACGGTTGCCTGCCAATCGGAAGGTTGGTGGTTCAATCCCTGGCCCTGCAGTCCCATGTCAAAGTGTCCTTGGGCAAGACACTGAACCCCGAGTTGCCCCCGATGCTGCGCATCAGTGTGTGAATGTTTATCTGATGAGCAGGTGGCACCTTGTACGGCAGCCTCGGCCACAGTGTGTGAATTGGTTCCTGTACTATGTAAAAGCGCTTGTAAAGACTAGAAAAGCGCTATATAAATACAGTCCATTTACAAGTACAGATTTTATAAGCATTATACTTCCGCCTGCTCCTTCTTGAACTTATCCTTTTTTGTTCTTTGTTAAATTCTGATTTGTCTATGTGTTTGTCTTTATTTTGTTTTGTTTTTACATGTGGTTGATGGTTCAAGATAAATATAAAATAAATAAAAAAGAGACTGATTCATCTGAAATTATAGGCTTTGTTTAATATAATCGAATAGGCATATTGAGTCTGGATTAGATGTGCCACTGGTGCCCCATGACCCTGTAACATGAGCTCACTCAGTTGTGCTCTCTCTGAGGAGATTGCGTGATGGATGTGGTGGTGATGTCATCGCATGAGTCATCTTTTTGTTGGTTGCTTGTTTCAGCTGACCTCTTCACCCCAGTAAGGTGCCGCCACATTTTTTAGCTGAAATCCAAGGAAATGGTGGGCTTGTGTTGAAATGTAAAACAACAGTGGCAAAAAACAGCTAATGACTCATTCAATTGTCATTGGCTACCCATCAACGTGGCAGGTAGATTGACAGTTTCCCCCCGCCAATGGCAAAATTCACCCACATTTGACGCGTAATTGAGTGTTAATTTCAAGGCCTTCATGTCTGCGTACATATCAGGACTGTGTAGATTTGAAAATGTTGACTCGGATGAGAATCTTTAGCGTTAATGAGGGTTAATGATATTAATTTTAAATTAAAGGACTGTGCTATTTTGAAAAACACAAATTTACAAGAGCCCACATTTTGAGTTTTGCACAATAAAGCCTCAACTGGTTAGACGACATTTGACTGGCAGTTTTCGTTGGGCTACTCTAGCGTGGCAAACACTGTCGCTGTGATTCCTCCTTTCAGTTCAGTCAGCTCTTCTTCGGGGTTGAGAAGTACATACATGTGTGTTGTGGTGGACCAATGGTGCTGTGCCAGGATTATCTGACAACGTACCCTCAGGGTTAGATCTGCTGCTGCACTTATGTTGATTTCATCAGTGCACCGCGTCAGTCATAAGCACTTATTGATTGATTGAGTCAATCACACACACACACACACACACACACACACACACACACACACACACACACACACACACACACACACACACACACACACACACACACACACACACACACACACACACAGATCTCCATCCCGTCTGGCAAAGTAAAGCACTGAGTGTTAATCTGTGGCAGCCAGCTGTGTGTTACATCACTAACAGGCACCATGCCACAATCCAAAGAGATAAAGCAGCAGAGATGACCCTGTGTAAGCTAGTGTATTAAACCAGTTGTGACGCTGTAATGTGATGGTGGTTCAACCCTTTTTAGATATGCAGAATAGATTCTATTCTGTGTTTAAACGATCACACAAGGCTGAAAATGAAAGACCTGTAATCATTGTGTTCTCAGGTCTTGGGAAATACTTTGGAATAAGGTGTATTATGGCTCCAGAGAGAGCCATGTGAAATTTGAGATAATATTGCTTTAAGTGATGTCACTTGCTGGTCGAGTTGCATTGTAGTTAGCATGGGTGCCGGCTTTTAGCAAGAGAGAAGAATGTGTAAAGTAAGAGACTGTCTCTGGTTCTGCAGCATCAATTTTGATTGGTTAAACTTTTCTTTTTTAAACTGTCAATTGTGGGTCCAACAGTGTTACAAGAATGCAATGCATAATCTGCAGAGTACTCTTTCCGTCCTGATTGATTTGGCATTTTTGACGCCATTTTTTTCTGAATGATTGTCAGTGTATTTCCTGTTACTACATTGCAATACAAGTAGCAGCAGTAGGAAATGTTTGATTAGCAGTCCCTTAATACAGTTCATACAGCTGTAGGAGAGTGAACAGTAAACAGTGAGGCTGATGTCGATGAGATAAAATATACAACCGCAACTGAATTACATGCATGCACACTTTTTCCTGTGAATCCCCCTTGCATATGTAATCTGAATCTTGCCCAAAAAATGGCAGACTCCACCACTGACAATGAAAACTACTATACAGAGAGGTAATTACCGAATGTTTATACATTGAATTTTCTATTGTCTATTGTTCATCCTGTGAAAAGACCAGCCTTATCCTTTAAATGAGTACTTATAGATATTGGATAAGTAGCTGTTATTGTAATAATGAGCAGGGGCTGCTTTCATGTTTAAATTGAGCCACAGTGGAGGGATGTTTAGGAGATGAGGATTGTTCCCCTAGGTTGACGAGGGATTGGAGGCAAAGCTGAACAGAGGGATGTTGGGATGTCATGAAGTGATAGGAGGAGCCAAAGGATGGCTTTACATTCATGTATGATGAAGCCCCTCCTCCTGTGGGCTCTTATTCTCCCCTCCGCATCTTACCATCTCTGTATGATCACACAACCTCCTCCCTCCATTTCTGGTGTCCTATCAAACAGATGGCTTCTTCCACATGGCTTTCTGTGTCCCTCCCTCTGCCCCCTCTTTTTCTCCCTCCCTCTCTCCTGTCCTTTCGCTCCATCACCCTAATGCACTGTGGCAATGTCTGCTGTGTTTGCTCCTGCATGGGGGGCCTGAAATAATCTGTTAGCCGGCATTCTCACTTTCTATCTCACTTTCATCCCTTTTAGTACCATCCTTCTTTCGTTCTTTCATTTTTCTGTCTTTGTGAGCCATTGCATTTCTAAATTTATAGAAAAGTTGTCATTTTGGAAAGAAAGTCACTGTGTATCCATTTATTTTGGAACTTGGAGTGGCTAGGTCTGGGTATCAAATTCAATACTTTTTAGGCAATGACCGAATTGCCTCTAAAGTATCGACAAATGCCTTGTCATTCAATACCAAATTTCAACACCATCAGCGTCAGAGAGCCAATAACATGGAGGGGCTGTCTTGGTTGACACGCCTACTCAACATTGCGTGGAAGTCTGGGACAGTGCCTAAGGAGCGGCAAACCGGGGTGGTGGTTCCCCTCTTCAAAAAGGGGGACCAGAGGGTGTGTACCAATTACAGGGGTATCACACTTCTCAGCCTCCCTGGTAAAGTCTACTCCAAGGTGCTGGAAAGGAGGGTTCGGCCGATAGTCGAACCTCAGGTTGAAGAGGAACAATGCGGATTCCGTCCTGGTCGTGGAACAACGGATCAGCTCTTTACTCTAGCAAGGATCCTGGAGGGAGCCTGGGAGTATGCCCATCCAGTCTACATGTGTTTTGTGGATCTGGAGAAGGCATATGACCGGGTCCCCCGGGAGACTTTGTGGGAGGTGCTGCGGGAGTATGGGGTGAGGGGGTCCCTTCTCAGGGCCATCCAATCTCTGTATGACCAAAGCGAGAGCTGTGTCCGGGTTCTCGGCAGTAAGTCAGACACGTTCCAGGTGAGGGTTGGCCTCCGCCAGGGCTGCGCTTTGTCACCAATCCTGTTCGTAGTATTTATGGACAGGATATCGAGGCGTAGTCGTGGTATGGAGGGGTTGCAGTTCGGTGGGCTGGGGATCTCATCGCTGCTCTTTGCAGATGATGTGGTCCTGATGGCATCATCGGCCTGTGACCTTCAGCACTCACTGGATCGGTTTGCAGCCGAGTGTGAAGCGGCTGGGATGAGGATCAGCACCTCTAAATCTGAGGCCATGGTTCTCAGCAGGAAACCGATGGAGTGCCTTCTCCAGGTAGGGAATGAGTCCTTACCCCAAGTGAAGGAGTTTAAGTACCTTGGGGTCTTGTTCGCGAGTGAGGGGACAATGGAGCTGGAGATTGGTCGGAGAATCGGCGCAGCGTGGGCGGTATTACATTCTGTTTATCGCACCGTTGTGACGAAAAGAGAGCTGAGCCAGAAGGCAAAGCTCTCGATCTACCGGTCAGTTTTCGTTCCTACCCTCACCTATGGTCATGAAGGTTGGGTCATGACCGAAAGAACGAGATCCAGGGTACAAGCGGCCGAAATGGGTTTCCTCAGGAGGGTGGCTGGCGTCTCCCTTAGAGATAGGGTGAGAAGCTCAGTCATCCGTGAGGAGCTCGGAGTAGAGTCGCTGCTCCTTCACGTCGAAAGGAGCCAGTTGAGGTGGTTCGGGCATTTGGTAAGGATGCCCCCTGGGCGCCTCCCTAGGGAGGTGTTCCAGGCACGTCCAGCTGGGAGGAGGCCTCGGGGAAGACCCAGGACTAGGTGGAGGGATTACATCTCCAACCTGGCATGGGAACGCCTCGGGATCCCCCAGTCAGAGCTGGTTAATGTGGCTCGGGAAAGGGAGGTTTGGGGTTCCCTGCTGGAGCTGCTCCCCCCGCGACCCGACCACGGATAAGCGGACGACGATGGATGGATGGATGCTTCTACTAATACAAAGATTTCTGCCGTAATGTTGTAATTTTTGTAATTTTTGTAATTTTTGTAATTTTTGTTAAAATGGATTTTATGAAATTGGTATTGAGAAAAGTATTGAATAACTGTATTGGTATCGGTACCATTGTTGTTTCTGCCATTAAAACCTGGGCACGAAACAAGCATCTGTTTTGTCAACAGAATTAGTTGGACTGGAAGTCCACTGCTGCTGACTAAAGCGCTCCGTCCTTCCTCTTTCTGTTTCCTGATCACATGTCCTCTGTGTGAGGAGGTGAAATTAAATGTTAAGGTATTTAAAATGTGGATTATCTGATTGTGATCTAACATTAATCATTAATCTCCCTTCCTTCCAGTGTTGCCGAGAAGGGAGCCGAGGGCTGCAAAGATCTGATTGAGGCCTTTGCTGCTTGTGTGAAGAGTGCAGCTGAGGGGACGTCATGAGGAGTTGCCCTCCACCCTCCAAATGTAAGGATGTTACTTCATTCATTCATTCATTCATTCATTCATTAATTGTCGACAACGAGCATTTCAGGTCAGCCGATGATGCTATTTCTGTGACTTGCATCCAAATAGTCTCAATCGCAGCATAAAAGTGTCACCAAAGTGAAATCCTTACAGAGCAACATGTCTTTTTTTTTAAATGTCACAGTAGGAAAAGCACAGGTGTAAATAATAAAATGAATGATGACTGAATTCCATTTAGCTGTTTCAGTTTTATGTTGGCTCACTACTTAAAAACAAGTCAAAATGTCAAAATAACAAATAAACAAACAAATAATAATAATAATAATAAATCTCACCCCTTTAGTGGTATGTGCAGATAGTTTCGGTTTTATTTATTTACATTTTCTCTTCTCTTTATTTTTCTCTTAATAACTTTGCTGGAAACTAGCTTGAATAATAATGATAATAATAATTTAATAATGATTTTTTTAATGCCATTTTACAATGCATTGAGCTCCAAAAATGTAAATCCAATCACCTCAATTGTATTAGAGTAGAAGTAAACAAAAACAAACCTAAAAACCTAAAGAAATAAATAAAACAAAGCTGAAAAAAGCTCATCCAAGGACTACCCATTATATATTGAGAGAGAGACCTCTAGATGCACTTCTAGTGTCCATATGCGGAAGTACAGTCTGTAGTTTGAGCAACAGCTCTGGAGCCAGAGAAAATCTGCTGGATGACGCTGGGAGATAAGCACGGAGATCTGGCTGCTGGCAAGATGGAGTTAAGTTTACCATAGTTTATTTACACGCACTACCCACGTTGTTATGACACAAAGCTGGTTGGAAATTGGCAAAGTATCCCTTTAATGCCAGGTGTAAATGCAGGCAGAACGCATTGGGCCTCATTTACCAATATCTTAAGTTTTTTCTTAAATTTGTTCTTAAGAAAGTTCCTAGGAAAAGTCTACGTCTGATTCATGACGTGTTCTCAAACTCAAGAATTGTTCGCAGGTGTGTTCTTAGAATGATGAATCCCAATGTCTTCGTAATTTGAAAGCTTGTGCCCGTTGCTCCTATTTAGCATAGGTAAAAGCCCTGTTAATTCCCATTTAAGGGCATGAGATGGCAGGGCTGTGTGCACACTGTGTGCAAAAGACGTGGTAAAGACTGTAGAGGCCTTGACTCCAAAAGAGAGATACATTTTAGTAATTCTGAAGTGTAGGTACTGCTGCAAGAAGTTAGCGAAAAAACGAGACATCATATTTAGTAGCGTCAGCAGTGGATACAAAGCAGCAAATAAAACCGATGCATGGAATGCAGTTACTATAGACCCAGGGTCGGTAACCTTTTTGATATGAAGTGCCCTTTTCAAAATGTCTTGTCTATTAGTGTGCCATGTCCACATTAAGTTTAATTATGACATCACATCAAAATTTAATATCCAGGGAATCTGTAATTTTATTCCATATGAAAACATCCACATCTGAGTTGAAATCATTAACCTTACCAACATTACACCAATCATGTTTATCATCTTAAACTTCACTCAGTTATAATGGCAGTAAATGTCAAAACAGGAGAATTAAGAATAACAAACAGAAATATGAGAACTATACAATAATGCTGCCATGCTTATGAAACATCCACATCTGAGTTGAAATTATTAATCTTGTCAGCAATAACCCTAACCCAGCTTAATACTTGTATGGTTTACAGATTTATATGCACAGTTCCCATTTTGCATACTGCTTGCAATGCAAGCCCTCATTTCAAAAAAGGTTGCAATGGCAGCAAATGTCACAGGAAGAATTAAGTGTAACAAACACTATACAAGAATGCTGCCATGAAAACATCCACATCTGAGATGAAAAGAGAGACTGGGACAGAGCCCTTGTATGTAAAGCCATATGTGCTACATTAAACAGATGCCTACCAGTCAATGTGATCCCTGGTGTAAAAGTGGAGATGGCAATGTCTTTTGAAAAAATTGTCAGCTTTCCAACCAAAGCAGCCCATGTGTCGTACATGTCCAAAACTGTTTGCCCTGCACCTGCATGTGGAGATTAAGCTAGTTGAGGTGTCCCGTAATGTCTGTGAGAAACAGAAGTTTCACAACCCACTCCTCGTCCTGCAGTTCGGGATAGTCTTGGCCTTTTTCAGCCAGGAAGGCCTTTATAGCATCAAAGCAGCCGACAAACCGCTCCAAAACTTTCCCGCAACTTAGCCACCTGACTGCTGCTCTGATCTTTTGCGCAGTTCATTTCCTCGAGCAGAGACGTGAACTGTCGGTGTGTTAGAGCAGATTGCTTAACTATGAAGTTAACAACTTTCACCACTGTAGCCATAACCTCATTAAGATCTGAATTTGACATTTTTGACATTTTGTAACGATTTTCTTGGTTTATTATGCAGTGAAGTTTCATGATGGGGTGACCAACTTTTTCCTTGATTAATGTGACTGCAGGGCACCATCTGTTGTCACTGCAAAAATCTTGCTAATGTCAATCCCTCGCTCCTCAAAATGCTCCAGAAAAACTCTGGCTATGTCCTCACCTTTTGTTGTTTCAGGCATTGGCTTTAAGCAACAGAGTTCCTCTCTCACCGTATCTTGCCATGACTGCCAAACGTGGTATGTCATTTACATTCACACTCTTCAAGTGCGACACTAAATACCATGGCTTCTTTCAAACCACCTGTCTGCTGCGCTCTTAAGTTTTCTGCCATTTCTTCGATGTGTCATTCAACACTTCTGGCTGACATGGGAATGTCTTTTATTCTTGATTTTATTGTCTCTTTGTTTGGTAAGCCTTCAAACAAAACATCTGAGCTATAGATGAAAGCCTCCTTTATATATTCTCCATCAGTGAATGGCTTTCCCCATTTTGCAATGCAATTAGCAATGTGATAGCTTGCTTTGGTAGCATGATTTCTGGCCGTGGCGAAGACTTTGAATGTGTTTGCTTGCTTCCCATACCTGGACAACATGGCACGTTTGATTCAGCCTTGTCTGCCGCATCCTTGAACGTTTTCTCATGTTTGGTCTCAAAATGGCGTTTAACACTCAATGTTCGGCAAACAACATTTTCAAGACATAGAGTGCACACAGCACAGTCCTTCTGAAACACAAAACCCCACTCTTCTGTCCATGAGGGCTGGAATGCCTGAACATTAACTTTTGCTTTCTTAGCTAGGGGGCCTGCGAACATGCTACCAAGCCCAGTACTAGTAGCCTCCTAGCCAATCAGAGCAGAGGCAGAGTAGGGTGTTTTTTTTTCTGCATGCGGATGGAGATAGTTTTTATACAGTCTATGGTGGGTATACAAGTCAATCAAACTACCGTAAATAACAGGTCGCGCAACTGTGAACGTTGTAATTTGGCATGCGGATGAGAGAGTGCATCAGCATTTCAACCATGATTTCAACACACCAATAAATCACTTGCACACATTGCCAGTGTGCCATTGGTTAAGGTCCCGCGTGCCCATGTTGGCATGCGTGCCTAAAGTTGTCGACCCCTGTTATAGACCATTAACAGTCTATGGCATTTACTTATGCAGTGAACGAAGGGCGCAGAACTGATAAAGTATGTAGGCCTAGCACAATTTATACACAATGCAATTCAAAGTGCCTTACGAATGAGACACAAACATAATTATGTGTAAAATAATGAAAATAATTAGTTACAAAATTATAAAGAAATATTCATATTTTAAATTAGAACAGATGAAAACGGTATAACTACTTATTTTGGGCAAACATGTCATCTCTCAATTGTGCGTGAGTGCTCTTGAGTGTGCATAGATTCTGTTCTTACCTAAAAACAAATCCCGAATAAGAAAATATTGGTGAATGCCAGAATCTTCGTGAAAACTGCGTAAGTGGGATTTAAGAACAAATTTGTTCTTAAGAACGATTGGTGAATGAGGCCCATTGTGATCAGATCATCCCCTCACGGTGTGATGGATCTAATCCTTCCAAACATTATGACCATATTCTTAAGAAAAATGTCCACCCAGCTAGTTGAAAAGTCAACTAACTCCGCCTCTTCCTGTTAGCTCAACCAAGCCCACCAAAAGTTCCAAGTAGTAGCAGAAGGTAGCGGGTCTTTCATGATTTAAAAATGGATGACGCCCATCCATGGCATTGCTTGACCTGGGAGGGTCCATGCTTGTTGACAAGTCTGCCACACCCTGACCAACTAATTTGCATATTGAAATCTGATCACAATACAGGCAGAATTGAGATAATGAGAACTCCCTGAATACCAGGTGTACGCTCTGAATACCAGGTGTAAATGCATAGTTGATTATCCAGATTCGGGCTGAAACAACTATTTTCATTATTGATCTGCTGAACTTTTTTTTGATAAATCGTTTGATCTGTGAAATATTAAAACAATAGTAACATCTTAAAATGTCATGTTTTGTCGGACCAAAAGTCTCAAACCCATAGGTATTCAGTTTACTATCACAAAGAGAAGCAACAACTCATCGAAACTGGAACCTGAGAGTTGTGCTATTTTTGCTTGAAAATGCCTTGAATGATGAATCGACCATTGCTGATGCTGATTCTTTTTCTGTCAAACTACAATCTACTAATCGAATGATCATCAACTTTATCATTTCAGCTCTAACTTTTGATAATGTATCCAGCTCACATGATGTAAATTTGGGCCTAAAAGTGCATCTTCCCTCATTCCTTGTTTTCTGCAATCTCATCTCTCTGTCCTCTCTTCCAGGTCCACTGCACTGAGTCCTCCAAGTTCCCAGCATTCCCTTCTGCACAACAGCACTGGACTGAATGATGAGGGGGATGATGAAGATGATGATGATGATCATTGCGTGACAAACTTCGTGTTGATAGGCTAATCTGGTGTCCCCTCAGTTTTACCGCCATTCCCCTTCTCCCTCTACGGCTGACATGCAGAACATCCACTTGTAGAAAATTCTAGAGAGCGGAGCTGTAATGTAAATGGTCAACATGAATACTTATAAATGGAAATAAAAGTATAAAAACAAATTGTCTTTTGTATCACCATTTGGAGGGTGGACGTATACTTTCTTGGAATATGGATGAATGAACCCTGAAACATAGTCATAGTTTTGCCTTGTATGACTGTGTATGGATATATTTTGTTCCCACAGAAAACAGACCAAAAGGAAGCAATTCACAATGTTTTTTTTAACCTAACTTTATAGTATTCTTGCATGAACTTGAAGGGGCTGAATCTGAAGTCAAAGTAGCTTTGACAGGCCTTGAGGCAACCAAAGAGTAAATTAAGCAAGTCACTATATAACTCTGCCAATAAGCAAACCAGAGATGTTTGTGCTCATCCAGTGATTAATGAAAAGAAACTTTTAAGAAGCTGTGGCAAAGCGCTTTCTTCACTCAATTATCTGTCTGTTCCTTATTTAGGAACGACAAGTGTTGGACTGTGAAATTTCATCATCGTATTGAGCTTACATTCTTCAAACTGGTGGGATGCTAAGTCAATGCATTAAAATTAATATTTTATCTTTTAATTTAAACTTCTTCATGATTGGTAATGCTTTGAAGGGAAGTTTTGCTATGCATAATTCAGAACAGAAAAATACTTCGCACATCTATAACGTGAGGCAGGTGCGTCGGATGGGAACGATTATGTCAAAAGTTGATATAATCATTCTATCACCCCTTTAAAGTGCCCATATTATGAAAAAATCACTTTTTCTGGGATTTGGGGTGTTATTTTGTGTCTCTGGTGCTTCCACACGCATGGAAACTTTGAAAAAAATCTATCCATGCTGTTTTGAGTGAGATACGGGTTTCTGAATGTGTCCTGCCTTCAGTCTCTGGGTGAGCTGTTCAAAATCTGCAGGGCTTTTTACGTCACTAGCCGAAACGACGGGCTAAACACAATCGTTAGCATGCTAACGCTAGCGCTCGTTCTCAATGGCAAAGCACTGCTACAACACACACAAGTTCACCATAATCTACAAAAGAAGTACTTACATTTGTGCCCTCCTTTAGAAGAAGTCTCCTGGCTAATCCTGCCTTGTAGCTAACTGACCAAAGTTGGAGAAACAACCTTTCTTTTACTGTCTATGGAGCTAACTGACATGATCTACGATCTGAGCTACTGCGCATGTGTGAGTAGAATCAAAGAGTACAGAAGGAAAGATGATTCACTCTGTCAGCTAAAACAGAGACCTGAACACAAGGTGAAAAGAGGAGCTGCAGCAGTGAGAGAGAGATGTGCTGTACAACAAAAATATGGTGTTTTTTGAAAATTAAGCCATGTAAACCTATTCTGGTACAACCTTAAAATACAATTATGAACCTGAAAATGAGC
The DNA here is from genome assembly GCA_023631565.1 of Gymnocephalus cernua. Taxonomy (NCBI): domain Eukaryota; kingdom Metazoa; phylum Chordata; class Actinopteri; order Perciformes; family Percidae; genus Gymnocephalus; species Gymnocephalus cernua. The sequence continues at coordinate 26,077,514 of CM042441.1, read as the reverse complement.
ATAATACGGCATCTTTAAGAATTACTTCAGTGCCATTCTTTGTTCTATTCTCAAAGAAAAGCTTAACTCCAAGTCTTCCAAAGCCGATTCGAAAGACTGCTGTTCACCAGCAGCAGCAGCCATCTTTGTTTTCAAGTAGCAGAGAATTCATGCAGAACCATCGCAACTCTGCCGTCATTATGTTAAGCCTGCCCACCGACTCTATACATGATGTGATTGGCCTGACTAGAGTAGGTATTCATTTAGATACTGCCTAAAGAAATAGTAGTAGTAGTAAGAGATG
>CM042441.1:26004731-26074731 GCA_023631565.1 Gymnocephalus cernua | reverse complement strand
AGGCCTTTAGTATTGTTGGGTGCTGTTGTATCACCTTCTATTCCTTACACTAGAGGACTCTGAAAATACTTAGGAAAGACTAAAGTGTGACACCATCTCACATCTAAAGACAATCTGTCACAATGTCCCTGAAGTCACAGACTATAAGACTTTGCTACCAAGACCTAAAACTTAAAACGATAATGTCAAACACGTTTGATTTTGTCGGAGAGTTAAGACTGATTGAAGACAGCTCAGACTGAGTTTTAGCACCACGATACACCAAAGGATTGAGAGGATGGGGCCGCGCCCCAACTATAGCAAGACTCTCTTGATTTCATTCCCATATTGGAAATTTGCAACAGTGGAAATATTGAAAAGTGGTTTGGTGTAAGGTTGGCATAAAACTGTTACCGTATTTTGACAGCTAATTATTGTATTCATTTTAGTTGTGATCTATGTCAAACACATCTAAATACCTGCACCAGAACCAGTCTTATTTATATTTGCAGTTTCAGCCCTTGTTTAGAGAAGATTAGAGATCGCTTATTTAGAGAAGATCAGAGGTCACTTTCTAAGTTTAGGAGAGGAGGAGCTCACAGTTCAGCCTCAGAATAAATACCCTTAGTGTTGGTCGGGGTTAAAGTATCACATATATGAACCCTGAACATGCTGAACCATCATATCTGTTGACCCTGACCAAAAACTCATAATTTGCTTTATTAAAAGCTATTTGTGTCTCAGTAGATCACCTAGCAAACCAAATACATGTCTTACATTTCTTGTTCAAGTTTCCTCATATTCTTTTTCTCTTTCAAACCATTTGAAAATGGGCGTAGTTATAGCTGTGTTGGAAACCGTCCCCCCCATTCACTCTATTCATTATTCCCTTTAGTGAACTATATATGGAATGACCAAACCAGTCCTTTGGCTTCTTCTCCTCCGTGAAAACAGGACCGCATTGCATTGTGGTATACGGGAGTAAACTACCTGACACCTTATGCCAAGACAAACTAAAAAGGCACACCACTATATGACATATTGGTTGTCACTGGAATCTAACAGAGAAACACTGGGTTCAGACACACAAAGACAGGAATAGTCTTGACACTACATTGTTCTTGGGTAGGCATGCAGAATTACAGTTAACACATTTATAACTATTTATTATAATCCCACAACTCACACCTTTACAGAAGAGGATTACGGCCACATGTGAAAAAATGTATTGAGTTTTGACTTTATTCTCAGAATTCTTTTTTTTTAACTTAAAAAATTTAGACTTTAAAAAAATGTCAGAATTCTGAGATTGAATTCTGACTTTTTTCTTTAAAACTAAAAAAAAACATTTTTTAGACTTTAAAAAAACTTCAGTCAGAATTCTGAAAATAAAGTCAGAATGAGACAAAAAATGTTTAGACTTTAAAAAAAAGTCTATGAGAAAAAAGTCAGAATTATGAGAAAAAAGTCAGAATTCTGACTTTAATCTCAGAATTCTGAGAATAAAGTCTGAAGTCTGAGAATGAAGACCGAATTATGACTTTATTCTCAGAACCCAAATACATTTTTTTACATGTGACCCTAATCCTCTTCCGTACATCTTGCTGAGCTTAGTGGGGAAAAAAAAAAAAAAAGATAGCTCATACAATAGCGTGGCAGCACCATCCTGTGGTTAGAAAATGCACTTACATTAGCAGGTACCACAATTTTACTGATTCCTCTGTCGAGATTTTAGCACGTTCCAAATAACAGCATGTTTCTGAGTTCTTTTTATAAGAATATAAACCATTCCTAGACACCTTTTGTTAATACTGTGATGCTCAGAGTGTAAAAATAAAGTAATGCTTAAAGAAACATTTTTCCTTGTAGGGCATATATGGATGGAGGTTTTGAATGTGCATCACTCTGGACAAGAAAAACTAGATTTCTGTGACACAAAACTATGTTTATGTCTCATAACTTTGTCTCTATTTTTTGCTTGTTCGTGTGTAGAATCACACAGAGATACACTCACAGGCATGGAGTTACATACTCACACATGGCCCCGTTAGATAATCTGAGCTACATCAACCTGACTGCATCAAGAGATTAAGATTAAAAAGGGATAAAGATTTGGGAGTGAGTGTCATAGAGATATCACAATGTGAACCTTAATCACAGCGTGCAGCGATGCAGAACCTAGTGGTTTTATAAGTGTACGAGATGATTTGTCCCAGGGATCAGCGGTGCACAGTGGCTGTTCATCAGCTGAGTGTTTTTTAATATGTATTTTCATTTTTCTGTTTCATTAAAAGAGAATTAAGCACATACAAAGCAATATATGTCACATTTACAAGCTAGGGGGTATAACATGAGTTTTTTTTATTATGTTTTATTATGTGAAGTGTTCATCATTTCCTAATCACTATGTCACACGAGATAAAAACTTCTTCCCTGACTGGTGTCCTCAAGTTGAGCAATGTCGTGATACTCATTCGCAAATCATATTACCCAATGTTAAACACATATCAAATACTGGCTCATGCAGCAAAATGTCAACCCAGTCTCACGGCAGTTCGTGAAATGTTCACGTAATTTAATCTATTGATTTGTGTACACGGACACGTTTATCTTGTTTTTTTTGGTGATGGACAGCATGTTTTTTAAACTAATGTATTTCAATGGGAGGCATCTTTCGTGATCACAGCACAATTCTTTCTGCCAGTTGGGCTGCAGCAGAGAAGCTGTATACAGCTTTGCTATTATTGGTATTTTTAGCCTAACTTACTATTTTTAAGTTACATAATGTAGGCTTAAACAGCATTATTTATCTTGTAGTAGCGTTCACAGAATAAATATTGATATTCCCCTAGTAACAACACTTTTGCTCCATTCATTTGCCATTCCAGTCAGAGAGAGAGACTGAGGGGAAATTACACAAAGTTGGAGCTTTTTAAAACACCAAAAGACTTGGGGCTTTTGAGAAAACATTCGGTGTCAAGGGACAGGTGAAACACATCAGGGCGGGGCAGACAATCACAAAGGTGGGACAACACACAAGGCAGGAAGTCAAACAAGACATGACACATAGAAATGAGCCTACAAAATAAAACAGGAAACTTAACAAAACCAAAGTGTTGCCAATATTTCTATACTATTCCTCTTCATGTTTTGTCGTGGTTTATATGAATCTAATATTCTCCTATTCATTCTATTCATGTTCTATACTGACCTGGACCATAGGGTACTTGGTATTCTTGGTATCCTGATATCTTTCTATTTTGCAGCCAAGGTTAATGTGTGACTTTGCTGTAAGTTGAAACCTAGTATCTATCTAATGGCTGGATTGTGTATGTACAAAATGGTGGCCACATTGTTACACAGATAGGGTCAGTGGTGTATATAGTGTGAATAAGATATTAAATGTTCATTCATTCTGTAATTTTCCATAGTGGTCCAAATAATATATGCCCGTAAAGTGGACTGAAGCAGCTCATCACATGACATGGTTAAGACACGTTTGAGTCAAATAATTGAGGACTGCTTGATTTAAAGATCACAAATCATACTCATTTTCAGGTTCATGCTTGTGTTTTGGGTTTCTACTAGAATAGCCCTGACGGCTGCTCGTTAAAAAGGTACAGTTTCTGAATACGGGCTGCGTGCATTTCTCTATGAATTGAGCATTTTGATACTTTCACAGTTTTTTTTTATATAGCACCTCAACCTGCTTTATGATTTAAAAAAAGACATGGAAATCTCACTTTTTATTATATGGGACCTTTAATAAATTCGACAATATAGGCATGCTCTTAAAAATAAGTTGTTCTGGATTGCTCATCTATAGTTGTTGTGGTGTAATTAATGTTGTCAAACAGACCAGACCTACATACCATGATAATGATGAACATGCCTGCAACCTTAAATGTTGGTCTTACGGAAAACAGAGTGATATAACTTCCCTGCTTCAGCTTCCACTACAGGCCTACTATAACACTTGACAACTTCCCTGCTTATTTCTCCTCTGCTCTGCACACTATGCTACTCTTATAACTTACTTAATCAGTCAACAAGCTACAAATAGCCTATAGGTTTAGTTTGAAACACATATACAGAAAACTGTAATGTATATAGAAAAAACAGTGTCATCAAAAATTGCGATATTTTAGAGCTCCCCTTTACATTTCTTAAAGGAAATGAGGCGTTCTGGGTCGAACCAAAAAAAGGGTCCAGCCAATAAAGGGTGGGGCGAGGGGTGGGGAGGGAAAAGCGGAACCCGGATGCTGATGCTGACCGAGGAAGAGAAGGAAGAGAGAGAGAGAGAGAGAGAGAGAGAGAGAGAGAGAGAGAGAGAGAGAGAGAGAGAGAGAGAGAGAGAAGGAGGGAGGGAGGAGAGACGGGGAGTCGGCTACCACCAGGCCAGCTGAGGATGCTTGTTGTTTCTGGAAACAGGATTCATCACCGGGCCGAGCGCTGATCCTCCTCCGGCACATCGAGCGCTCCTCTCCCCGCAGCAGCCGTCCTTACCGCGGGGCACAGTTCGCCTGTCTGGCCCTGTCTGCCCGACGCTGTTTGCCTTCTTTTTTATGCTCTCCCCCCTCTTCCTCTATTTCCTGATGCAGGGCCGGGGAGGGGTGAGCCAAAGTGTGCACCGGATATTGGAAAACCCATTCTTCTTGCTGATGCTGTTGTGATAATAGATCATTATCTGGACAACGCCGCATCTTGCACAGAAAGCCACATCCTAACCGAAACGAGGCCCCGGCTGGCTTGAGAAGAAGAAAAAAAGGGGGGAATGTAGCCTATGAGCTTGAAAGCATTATGGAAACATTTTTGGACGGTAGTAGCAGCAGCAGCAGTGAGGAGGGGGTCCCTGATATCGATCAGAGAATGGATTCAATCAGGCCATTCTGACTTGGGATATTTGAGACTGTGCCCTTACAGGAATCAATCTGTGGCAAATGTAGCCCTCAGGTCTGAATGAGATCTTTCTTTTCCTGCTCCACTTTTGGCCAGCTGCATAAGCTACATATGATCAATCAGCTTTAAACTACTGTTATTTATAGCAGGAGGGTGGTGGATTTGATGGGACTACATCTCCCATCACTGGCACCGGTCAAACCTCAAACGTCCTCTTCTTTCGGATCTTTTCTACCTTGCCTCTGAATTATGCTGCTTTCTGTGCTGTAGTGAAAGAGACACAAACCGAGACTGGGACATATGCTGCTTTATCCTATAGGCCTTGTAGAGTGTACAACTGGGCCGGTTCTCACTCCCAGCACGGACCTGGCCGCATGACAAACAAGTGCATGGGAGTAGCCTGCAGGGCCCGGCTTTAGATCACGACCAGTCCTCCGCGCCTCTCCTCTCCGCCGCCGTGTAGCCGCCCGGGATATGTGCGTTACGGCATTACGCACGGAGCAGGAGCGACCGCTATCTTGATCTGCCTCATATATATCAGGAATAGGATTTCACCTTTGGGAAAGGATGAGCAGCAAGGAGCTGACGGTGGGGCAGTCCAGCCAGTATGTGGGGCCTTACCGGCTGGAGAAGACCCTCGGGAAGGGACAGACAGGTAGGGAACAAACTAAATTACCTCGAGTCCTTCTGCTGTAGCCAGGCAAACAGGACGTCTGCAAGGTGCATTACCTGATTCCAGATTCAGAGGTATTCAGAGCATGGTTTGATCCGTGTGTAGGCTAAGTCTTCTTATCTCTCATGCTTTTTATTCTGCTCCAACCTTATGTCAAGATGTCATCAAATTAAGTATTCTTTAGAAGACATGGGGAGGAGAAGACATCACAGCAGGCCTCTTAAATATTCCAATCAGTCTTTCTATGAGCTGAGTTTGGTAATTGTTTGTGACAATGTCCGTAAATCTTTTTGAATTATTGATGACATCCCACCCTTTTCCGTTTTCACATTATTTGTGATATTCCCCCCCCCCCCCCTCTTACTCTCCGTGTGTGTCTCTCAGGACTGGTGAAGTTGGGTGTCCACTGTATAACCGGACAGAAGGTGGCCATAAAGATTGTCAACCGAGAGAAACTCTCTGAATCAGTGCTAATGAAGGTACAGTATTTATAATTGACCTCATCTACTTATCCATGTGTATATCTGTCTACGAGCTGTCTCTTTACTGTGTCTATAATCACTCTGACTTTCATGGTGGCTACCAAGCTCAAATGATTGCCAGCTTGCACTCTCCAGCCTGCAGAAATAGCAACAGAAATTAAGTCTTTTATTTTAGTCAAGAAAAGCCTGTCTGTCTGTGTGCTGTAACTTGGAGCACCCGAGTGTGTGGGCACTCGCTGCTTCTGTATATCGAACAATAGAGATGATTTCATTCTGCTAATTAAGCCATCACATGAAAGCTAACTGCAGCTGAAACACACTGGCCTGAAATTAAATTGAAATTGCTTTTTATGTTGGCTGATTACAAGTTGCAGCTTTGTGGAAGTATCTCTTTTCAAAATACAGCAGTTGCATCAGGAAAACTTTGGGTACAAGCAAGTGCTGTGTCATGGTGTCATGTGTTTTAGTATACACATGCCTCAGTATCTCAATAACACTGATTTTGAAGACAATCCAGAGAAATGTGTGTGTGTTTTCAGATATCTTTCGTTAGCCAGACGGCAGTGCGTGAATAAACGTCTCAAAGGTATTTTCAAGTCCATCTTATGGCAGCTAGATGGTGTTTTAGGCCTCCAACATCACCTTCCAGGCAGCTAACCCTAACCTTAACCCTAAACATAGCCATTGCCGCGCTGACTGGAAGGCGACGTTGGGGGCTTAAAACACCAAACACGTTTATGGCAACTCTCACATGCCCTTATGTAGGTTAAAGCAGTGGTTTTCAAAGTGAGGGTCATTGAGAGGGTTTTCCCTGGGGGTTCCTCAGCAAAAAGGGGAATGATTTCTTTCACTATAATTCCATCTTTAAGTAACACAATAACAGAACGCATGAATATTTTGGTCATTGATTTCATACACTTTCTAAACCTTTCTATAAATCCTATACCAGATGGGGGTCTAATTTGTGCCAGTTTAGGGGTCAGTTTAGGGGACGTGACATGGTTTGGGAACCACTGCAGGTTAATGGGTTATTGGTCACTGTAATCTTTCCTCCTCTTCATACAAGGCATGAAGAGATCTCATCCCTTCTGTAAAGATGGGGGACAAAATCCACAGTCCTTGTTCATGCAAAAAGGCCCCTGACTGTAACGACATTAAGTGACGGTGCATGAACCTCCAGACTCATCCAGTCAAAGCTTGTCTCTACTTGGAAAATGTTTTTGGATACCGTGGTGACCGGAGGAACTCATTCATTTGTTACTTTATCTTTTTTGTAAATCCGATTTTTAAGAAAAAAAAACCTTTGTGTGGATGTCTTTAAAACAGTTGTTTTCAGTCACTTTCTACGGTGGCCGACAGGGGCAAACACCCTGCAACTTAAGAAAACACATGCAAATAGACAAAACACAAGCAAATTAAGAAAACAACTTCATTAATTTGACAACACATGCGCAGTATTCACCAAACACGCTGCAAATACACACAACCCAACCAAATACATAAACGCGCTGCAAATACACAAACGATGCAAAAAGGAAAGCACACAAACCCCGAAAACAAATGCAACAGAAAAACGCTGCATCCAGTTTACACAACCGAAGTTCTCCAGGCTTCTAGAAGGAGCTGTTCCAGCTTGATTTTCGACCCCACGGGGAGAGAGCGCTTTATTAGAGTCGGGTATGGCTGCAGCCTGGAGACCTCCCGTCTCATGCCTCCCGTCCATAGTATAATTTCAATATAATAAAATATATTAATAATATACAGTCTATGCTGCCATCTCCTCCTGGCTGGTGCCGTCCCCGAGCTTCGACGTTTCAAAATAAAAGCTTGCGTCTGGTCCAAGGTCTTATTGGTGTTTTGGATGTTTTTGAACTAAACAGTACGGTAATCATACAATAACTTTTTCAGCAGATGTCTTACTTACAACATGATGGAGGTAGCAAAGCAGTTTTGTGTTTATATATATTGTGAGGGCGGGAGGGATTGAAATCCTGTCTTTTCTTTTTTGTTTTTTTTGTATTTCATGAGCGAATTGCTCCACAATATGAATACAGATTGATCACTTATTTTGTTGGTAATCGTTGTTGTATGATCACAATATTACACTTGAGGAGGCGTACACTTCAGTGATGCGCCTTTTGGACCTCGAAATTAAACCCTCTCATGTGGCTTAAACAAATGTCAACGTTAAACGCTGATTTTAAATGTTTTATTACCACGAGTTTACAGACACGTCTCTGCTGATTGAGTATCAGCTGTGACCTGAGCCGAGACACCCACCAAACGACAGAAAACATATCTCAAACAAAGACTTCATATTTACAGTCTAAACAATTGCTCACCGCTTCACAACGGCGCACGCCGTTCTGAGATCTCTCTCTCTCTCTCACTCTCTCTCTCTCTCTCTCTCTCACTCTCTCCCTCTCTCTTTCTCTCTCTCTCTCTCTCCCTCTCTCCTTGTGGGGTCGAAAATCAAGCTGGAACAGCTCCTTCTAGAAGCCGAAGTCGATATGGCTGAGTAACTTAACAACTAAGCTTAGTGTTAGCGAGCAGTTGCCTACAGTATTTACACATCTACGTAGCAGACAAACAACAACATTGGCATTCATTTGAGTTCATTTTTTGTGCCACCTGGAGAATGTGAGTCCAATATTTACTGTCTTTTAGCTCTGTTTTGGGCTCCACCAGCTCCTGAGGGAAGTATCTGGCTCTTTAGCAGCTGAATGCTCCACTATGTTCAACAGCTAGTCACTAACTGTGTCTGCCTGCTGTTTAGTGCTGAGCAGGCAGTGTACAGTGCTGCCTTTTTTTTTTTTTTTTTTTTTTAAATCTGGGTCGAGTGAATAAAAGAATTGTGGTTGCTTTTGATGGTAGCTTGGCTATTTAAATATGGCAGGTGCAGCATGTCCCGTGTATACGGTAGTGACAATTCTCTCTGACCAATCAGTGGTCTGCAGTGTTTTAACTCCACCTTTTAGTATTTAGTAATCTAGACTGAGGTGGTACCAAAAAAAGGACCAAGTACCTGTACTAACCACAACTTTTGCTAATGGAAATATATGTATATATCGAAAATAAATGTTGACGAGCTAAACTAAAATTGACTGCTTGTTGGAAACTCGATAAACGAGTGACACCTTTCACATAGTTATTTGGTTCATTGTTCATGGAAAAATATTGATTAGTGCAGCTTGAAGTAGGTTATATATAGGTCTGGGCTAGCTTTCTGTACAGGCCTGCACTTAACGGGACAGTTCACCCCAAAATCAAAAATACACATTTATCTTCTCACCTGTAGTGCTATTTATCAGTTTTTTTGTTTTGGTGTTAGTAAGTAGCCCAGTCTTGGAGATATGGGCCATATAGATGTCTACCTTCTCTCCAATATAATAGAACTAGATGGCATTCTGCTTGTGGTGCCTTAAATTGCCAAAAAATGAATTTGAAAAATCCAGAAGCACTATCTCTTTCCTAACTGTATATGGTATACACTAATCTCCATAAGCTAGCAATGTCGGACCAGTGCAGTGATATGGTTAGCGGTAAAAAGAAAACAGGCCTGTGGATTATATAAATAACATTAACGTTAACTGTTACAGATAAGCGGAAAAATATATATTTTTGATTTTGAACTTTGACAAGAGAAATTGACAATGTCAGCACAGGGTCATTCAGAATTTTCTAAATATAATTGTTTCTCCCTTTCTTTCATCCTTTATAGCCTACTTATAAAACTTCTGCCCATAAACTTTAACCTGTCTTCAACGGTAACGTTAACTTCTTCAACTTCAACAACTTGTTTCTGCTTCTAAATGAACACTAAAGAATTTAACAATAACATATTTTAATACTGTCTCCGTCTGCTTCACGTTTAACCTAACTCTGCCTGTATACTGGCTTCCTCCTTCTCTCTGCTTTACATCATATTTACCTTCCTCTTCCTCCTGACATTTCAATCTCCATAATTTTTAACCTCGCTCCTGCTCCCTCTCTGTTAACCTTTCTCCACATCTCTCCCTCCCTCTGTCTCTCCAGGTGGAGAGAGAAATAGCTATTCTTAAACTAATAGAGCACCCTCACGTTCTGAAGCTGCATGATGTCTATGAGAATAACAAATACCTGTGAGTATCTCTTTATCGTTCTGCTTTCTGCTGACTTCCTTAAAAGAAATCTTCCCTCTGGATCTCTGCCAGAGCTGAAACCTATAATCTGAAAGGTAAAATAGGTTCTGTAAAACAAAACTGAGATCATACTAGGGCTGCACAATATATCATTTTTTAAATCATAATCGCAATATAAACTGCTGCAATACACACATCGCTAAAGGCTGCGACATATCGCGAAAGACACTCTGAGATTTTTTGTGTTAGAAAATATTAGTAGAAAACTTCACTTTATAATGTAACCTGTTGTTTTTTTAGTAGTGCATTTTATATTCAATTCAGTGTTCAATAAAACAATGTTGAAAATGATTTCCTTTCATTTGTTTTAAATTCAACAAGCATTTGTTGTATTTTAGCAGAATACTGAAAGCAGCAGAAATGCAGAACTGAGTTCCCTTTAATATCTGTTTATTTATTGCATTATTATCGTTATTGCAATATTCAACGTTTCCTCATATCGTTCAGCCCTAGATCATACACACATGATGTTTGAATTTTTATGTATAGCAGAAGCATCCGTGACTTTTTTGCATACATGTTTCTCTTACGTCACCTGTGGTTTCATCTCTCTGCCCTTTCTACCCTCCTGTGTCTTCCAGGTACCTGGTTTTGGAGCATGTGTCTGGCGGAGAGTTATTTGACTACCTGGTGAAGAAGGGCAGGCTGACCCCCAAAGAAGCCAGGAAGTTCTTCAGACAAATCATCTCCGCCCTTGACTTCTGCCACAGTCACTCCATATGGTCTGTGACATTTGTGTTGTTGTTCCATTTCCAGTTTTGTCTTTTGAAGTTGTAGTAAGTGATGTTAATCCAATACACGTTTTGTCAAATTCAGTGAATATCTCTTCAAGGGGTCAACTAGCTCTCTCTTTTCTGTGTGCGCTGATAAAAAAAGTCGGTGTTGAAACACAGCCCTGGCTGTGTAAATGGAAAACAAACAGAACAGAGTGCACGAGGCACAAAACTATTCCAGCCAATCGGCAACAGGCAGCGACAGTTGATGGTAGGGGGGAAGGCAGCATGTGAATGTTTATTTATTATTTTTTTTTTTTTTTGACAAAAAACAACAACATACAAAACTCTCATAGAGGAAAGAAAATGTACAGTACATCAGTAGAGGCTGCGTGGGAATGCAGAATCACTTACTGCACCTTTAACTTTTCATCGCTAATTCCTTACTGATTTACCTAATAACTTGACATTATTCATTTGCATTTGTCACAAACAATAACTGAACTATCTCATTTTGGGGTTAATGGTCTGGAACCAGATTTAGAAACATGAATTAAACTAAAAAACTACAACTTTTACCAAATTATGTATTTCAGATCAATTTTATTTATAGTATCAACTCATAACAAGAGTTATCTCAAGACACTTTACAGATAGAGTAGGTCTAGACCACACTCTATAATTTACAAAGACCCAACAATTACCTACGAGCAAGCATTTGGCAATGAAAATTTCCTTTTAGGCAGAAACCTCGGACAGACCCAGGCTCTTTGTGGGTGGCATGTGTCACTGCCGGTTTGGACACAGACACTGATACAAATATACAGATAATAGAGAAATATGATTCATAATAATTATAGCAGTTAGAATGATGAACAGAAGCAGTTATAGTAACAATAAAGATAGTGGAATTATTACTACAAATAATAGTTGTAGCAGTTCAGGGCTTTGCAGGGCGATGCAGGGCATTACGGGGCATTGCAGGGCTTAGTAGGGCATAGTAGGGGGCGTAGCAGGGCATAGCAGGGCATAGCAGGGCATGGCGGGGCATAGTAGGGCACAACAGGGCATTTCTTCCACAACAATCGAGTCCTATAACAGCATAACTATGAGCTGTGTCTGCTGGACTCCGCTGGTCTAGGCGAACACTGCAACTCCTTACTCCCTAACTATAAGCTTTTTCAAGGAGAGATTTAAGTTTACCCTTAAATGTGGAGACGGTGTCTCCCTCCTGAACCCAGACTGGGAGCTGGTTCCACAGGAGAGGAGCCTGATAGCTAAAGGATCTGGCTCACATTCTACTTTTAGAGACTCTAGGAACCACAAGTAACTCTGCATTCTGGGAGCACAGTGCTCTAGTGGGACAGTAAGGTACTATGAGCTCTTTAAGATATGATGGTGCCTGATCATTAAGAACTTTGTAGGTCAGGAGAAGGATTTTAAATTCAAACCTGAATTTTACAGGAAGCCAATGCAGAGAAGCTAATACAGGAGAAATATGATCTATTTTCTTATGATAATAAGGAATTACAATATGTAATGTAATGTAATGTATATAATACTGTATATATTTTATGAATTAGCTTATCACACAATAACAAGCCTATGTCGTGGGAAATCTGACTGATGTTGTTCACCTTATTGAACCTCATACAGTATAGACCTAGGAGTTGGTATGATGGCAAGCATTATTTACCCTTAGAATAATCATTTGTAAATCAATTACTTATACTACCTTGAATTATTGAAGACATTTTTGTTTATCTCGCACGCCTCCAAAGTGAACGAAGAATCCAAAAAGTGATAGTAAGTGTAGTAATAGGGGTCTGCATCCATGTGGCCCCCTTTTCCTTTAATTTATCTAGAATTGTCTCTGCTTTTGGATTCTTCGTTCAATGATGAAGCATGCGATTATTTGGTGGAAAAGGTTTGGTTTGATCATAAAACATTCGGATAAGCATCCACATGAGAATCCTGTAAACTGTAATAGTGTAACTAAGAATATAACTGAAAGCACGTGAGTCTCCACTGTGTGCTCTGTGTTTTGGATGGAGAAATATTGCATGCGATTTGGACGACCACTCAGATAACTTCTTTGAACTGAGAAGTTCAAAATAAAAATTGAGTTTTATTTTCCTGTATCTTTACTTTGTTCTATAATTGTATGTATTGCTTTATTGCTTAATATATCGTTTTGATGGTTTAATTTTCTCTCAGTATTATATCACGGTTGTTCATATTGTGCAGCAAAGAGCGTAGTCATCCACAAAAAAACAAACAGTGAAACGCAGACACTACACTGCAGATCACTGTGCTTCAATAAACATTAGACCTCCCTTTCAGTATAAATGTTTGCATGTTATGTGGAAGTCCACTAAGGTAAGCTTTAGTTGCTGTTTATGGTCTGGAAAAATACTTCCATTGAGTGTGTGTGTGTGTGTGTGTGTCACAGTCACAGAGACCTGAAGCCAGAGAATCTTCTCCTGGATGAGAAGAATAACATCAGGATAGCAGACTTTGGCATGGCGTCGCTTCAAGTTGGGGATAGCCTGTTGGAAACCAGTTGTGGGTGAGTTCTGGGCAGTGGTGGAAGAAGTATTCAGAACCTTAAAGGGATATTTCACTGTTGGAAAGATGAATATATTTTTAAATTGGGTCACTTAATTAGTAGAAATGTGAATTGTGTTTAGAAATTGGTGCCTTCTAGGCTGAGAAAAGCCATAAAATGTGTTTTTGGCTCATGTTGATGAAAGACACCAAATCCCAGAATGTACTTGCTTCGCTGCTTTATGAGTCCACTCCCAAGCCACGCCTACCGTTTACAGACATAATGAGGCATTCAACTCAACTCAAGTGTGTTTTATTGTCATTTCAACCATATACACGAAACAACGTTTCATCATGGCTCAAGTGATGTTACACATTTAAAGTATATAAAAACAACATTATATAAAAACGACATACGAAACAGGCTACATTTAGTGCACACAAATTATAGGCTCTGTAAAGTTCAGCTAATGCATAATAGCATTAGCGCTTGGTGGGCTGTAAACACCGAGTGTAAACATAGCTTTCCACTTAGCTAGCTCATTCTCTTGCCCTTGTTCCGCATTTCACCGCTTTGGATGTCCCCTTACTGGCTAGCGGCATCGAGTGACACCGCAGGCTGAGGTGCTGGTCTCCGTAGCAGGCAAAGCTTGCGTAGTGTGTCGAGTATTCCATCTGTAATAAAGTTAGCATATTCTCCAATCTGTACTAATGTGCAGTAGTTAGAATGCACATATTTATTGTAAAAGTTTGCTGCTGAAAAGACAGAGCCTGTTTAGCGAAGCTTCAAGATGGCTGACACTCGGCTTGCTTCGGCTCGCTTCAGGTAAAGACAGTCCCACCCCCTATGGGCGGGTTGAAAACATGCGGAACTAGCTGGCTGTAGTCCACAGACTCTGGGCAAAAATGCCTCAGATGATGCTAAAGTGCTTCATCAGAGGCTTTTTTCCAGACCCACAATACAGAGAAATCTAGTCTCAGGGGAACATGAGGGAGAACGCACGGTCATTTGAAAATACTACCGGGTTTCTACTGATACAAAGCTTAAAGGTATAGTGGAGGATTTTCTTTTTCTGGGTGGATCATCAAGACTATTGGTCCTCATAGTTGTCAATCATTCTGGGATATGTTTACGTAAGGCCGTCGTACATGCCGTGACAGGTCAGCGAGCCGCCTTCTCCACGCTCTCGGCTGGTGCTGGCTCTTGCGCCCCCGCCCCGACCTCGTCTCCCTCGGCCTCTAGGCGCACCCCCAACCTCCTGGATCTTGGTCGGGATGAACAGGGCATGGGCTCGTAGTCAATAACAGATCCCACAAGACTCTCTTCTTGAAAGCTTTAAATGCACCAGCAATAAGTTGGCCTGTAACATGCTAAAGTTAGCTATAGAGATGCTTGTCGTAAATAGATTTCCACTTACTGGTGGCGAGTCTGACATAGTGGAAAAAGTGCAAATCTTCTTTTGGAAAGTAGGCTTGTATGAGCCATGCTGACAACATGTAAACAGAGCGTGCACAAGGAGAACTAGGCTCGTGCATGCTCTCTCGTGCACACGTTTAATAGGCGTTCCCTCTTGGGAGCAGGTAGAGTGTTGTGCATGTGCATTTTTTCAAAAAGTGGAGAGGGCGGTTCTTTTCTAAAATTCGGGAAAATCCTCCACTATACCTTTAATGCTAATTGGTGAAGTATCCCTTTAAGTAAAGTACTAATGTACCAAACAGTAAAAATACTGTGTTACAAGTAAAAGTCCTGCATTGAAAATGTTACCTAAGTAAAAATATGTAAGTATCATCAGGAAAATGTACTTAAAGTATTCAAACTAAAAGCACTCGATGCAGAAAAATCCTCTCCTCATTTTAGAAACCGGAAACGGTCAAAACTGTTCTGTGGTTAATTGTCTAATCATGTCAGCTGTACTTGTAGGCCGTTATATTGTTGTGGGGTTTAATTTATAATGAAACATCTTATTAAACTACACATGTTTGTGTGCAAAAATCCTAATTTGTAAAGTAACAAGAAACTACAGCTGTCAGATTAATGTTGTGGAGTAGAAGTACAGTATTTCTCTCTGAAATGTAACAGAGTATAAGTAGAAAGTGGCATGAAAAGTACCTCAAATTTGTACTTAAGTACAGTACTTGAGTAAATGTACTTACATGTTACATTCCACCACTGGTTGAGTTACATAGGTTAAGATTAGCTTGTATGTGTGACTTCATACCATCTTTAATTTTATTACCGCACTGTATTATAATTTAAATACAAAGATAATATGTACAGTATGTTCCTTAAATGTTACACATGTATTTTTTTACAACTCTATTAGATGGCTGTGTTAATCTTAATCTTACAATAGCATCAGATGAAAAATATGAAGCCCCCTCCCTCAGGAACTCCCTATCCATACACATCAGTGGCTTTACTGACCCTGACACATTCCAATCTCTCATCAATTCAATTCAATTTTATTTATAGTATCAAATCATAACAAGAGTTATCTCAAGACACTTTAGTAGGTCCAGACCACACTCTATAATTTACAAATACCCAACGATTTCCCACGATCAAGCATTTGGTGCAACAGTGGCGAGGAAAAACTTGAAGTGGTGAGGAAAACATATCTCTTTAGAATAGCCTTGACCCTAATCTAGTGCTAGTTGCTGGTTTTATTGTTTCATTTGCTTATTACGGTAAATGCTTGTTTTTGTGTTGGTTTTATTGCTTGACTTGTTTTTAATGTGCTTAATATGCTGGTTTTATTGTAACGTGTCTTTTAGTACTATGAAAAACACTATATAAATAAGATTAATTATTATTAAGATGCAAGTGATATCTGCTATTAGTGTTAAAATGAAATAACATGGTAAATGATATACACAAAGTGTGCAGAACATTAGGAACTTCCACTCAAGGCTCATTTGCTTTACATAATCAATGGTTTTGTTCATTAAAAGCTTATCACATTTTTATACATCAGGTCGGTTTAACAGAATCAATTAATAAGGGATTATAGCTTCGGCCACGATTCACTTATTCAGTTAATTCCATTGATAAAAGAGCAGGTGTTCTCAGTTTTTGTACATTGTTTTGACATACATCTGCACTCTCTACCTTTTATCTAAGTGTATGGATGTATCTGGTTAAGTCATTTAATAATAGCCTCTGCTTTCTTTATAGATCCCCACATTATGCTTGCCCAGAGGTCATAAGGGTAAGTTACATCCAAGGTGTGTGTGTGTGTGTGTGTGTGTGTGTGTGTGTGTGTGTGTGTGTGTGTGTGTGTGTGTGTGTGTGTGTGTGTGTGTGTGTGTGTGTGTGTGGCTAATGCTACCCTGTCCTTGCATGTTTGTGTATTAGGGGGAGAAGTACGATGGTCGCAGAGCAGATGTTTGGAGTTGTGGAGTCATCCTCTTTGCTCTTCTTGTGGTAAAAAGATCCATCTTATTTTCTATTTTCTTTTTCCCTCGGTATTGTTTTGTTTTCTCTCTGCACTTTGAGTCCCACTATTGAAGTCACATAGAACAATAATCACATTGAACCTCATATTGTTCTCTCAAGCCAGACTGTCAGCTCTACCTTAGTCTATATCTACGACGTTCTACTTCCAGGATTGCTCCAGTGCCGCAGGAAATTCCACCGGATGCATGTCTTTTCGCCAATATCAGTTACCTTCCGCTTTCTTTGTGTTGGAATTTTAAACTCCGGTGGATTTATGAGGACTATGGTTAACTGCTTCTCAGATCTCTGCAGGGTAAATTCCACAAATCTGTGGAGGAAGGTCTGGCAATACGAGACTAGCTCTACCTAAGCTTACTGGCTGCTAGTGGTAGGAAAACAAATATGTTGTGTGATATATTATATCACACTATGACTATTCCTTTAGCTGTGCTGAGTTTAACCAAATGTTTGATTGACAAACAAAACAATCAACCCCAGATGTTACATGGTGCTACTTTTATAAAATGAGTGATACAACACTTCAACTATTTTCATCTCGTTGTATCTCTCTCATTTCTATTTCTCATCCTATTTTATCTTTTTGCTGTCTCTCTCCATCTTCTTCCATCCCTTCACAGGGTGCCTTGCCCTTTGACCATGATAACCTCCGGCAGCTTCTAGAGAAAGTGAAGAGCGGGGTATTCCACATGCCTCACTTTATACCTCCCGACTGTCAAGCTTTGCTTAAAGGAATGATAGAAGTCAACCCCGACAAGAGACTCACGGTGAGCACGGAGGGCCAACATGGCTTAAACAGGGAGATGACAAAACTAGCTATTTAAATTTAGTGCAGAAAATAGAAAATGTAATGATTAAGAGCAGGGGTTCTCTCTGGACGCATGTTGAACTCCTTTTACGAAGCAGATGAGATACACGTTTCTCCAAAAACAGTCTCTATATTGGATTTGGAATATGTAGCTTTAGCCTCAGTCTTTTAGCTGATAGCATGTAGGTAGCCACCAAGTTCACCTGTAAGTCACCTGAAAGCAATAAAAAGTCAGCCAGACACAGTGTTTTCAACCAACTCATGTAACTAAAGTTAGCTTTGGAAGCTAGCTAGCTACAGCTGATCAAATCTCAGCGGCAGCTGTCATTTAAGATGGCAAAATTGTTGGTTGGCGTCTAGAAATGAGAAGACTTTTGATTGCCTCTGAAATAAATGACCCATTGTTTTAAAAATGAATAGGCATTTGAAGGTGTTAAATCTGCCTTTTATCATTCTAAACTGCATATGAATGGAGAAGCAGCAGTAACTAAGGAAAGCATGGCTTACCAACCAGTCAATTGTTGCCACTCACACTGCACCACATCAGTTTCCACAGGATATGAAGCATGGACCAGACATTTAGAAGGGAGGAATTAACAAAAAGAAAAGACCCAGCACCACGCTTTGCTTAAATATGTGACAGAAATTGACCCTGACACAAGGGAAGAGGAAGGAAATGAGGAAGGTGGAAAAAGCAGAGCAGAGGAATGGGCCTTAGGTATTGCTTAAAGACAGGAGTGGAGTCAGCCATGACAGGGCAGAGTTTTTATTTCTGTCCTCGTAAGCAAATGTGCAGTTTATTTGGAGATGAGACTCATGGAAACAAGCGGCTTCATCAGCGGCTGTAAAGAAGGTGGGAGGCACTGAGGGTGAAAGAGACGAGGACCTCTCTTCCTTTTTACGTAAATGCCAGCTTTCCCTTCTGAAAGCAAGGCTTGAAAAGAGACTGGCGGCTCAGAGGGGGGGGGGGAGATTGAATAATTGAATAACTGAGTGAATGGACAGCTAGAAGAAATTCCACTGCACTCAGGTTATAAAGAGAAGCTGGGATATAGCAGGCATGTGTAGTGGAAATGAATTCATGCTGGATGGAGGCAACTTTGATAATGTGGTTATAGAGACTGCTGACAGAGAGAAAGCCTGGTCAGTTAGTCATTCCGCTACAACAGAGCAGATTTAATCAAAGCCGTGGCTTCGCCGATGAGCTGTTGATTAATGGAGCCTGAAACCAGGTCATGCTGTCTGTCTCTCTCTCTCTCTCTCTCTCTCTCTCTCTCTCTCTCTCTTGTCTCTGTCTGCTAGTTGCCTCCATGGACACCACCACCACACAAGTAGACAGATTTCAGTCCGGTTCAAAAGTTTATCTGTAGCTATAGCAAGGACAACATTAGGGGATGAACCCACACATCTTTAATTTTGCCCTTCTCATCATATTCATATCAGTTAGGAAACAGGAAGTGTCTCTGTGCTGCATACAGTACTTCAAAAGCAAGTTAACAAATGCAAAGCTCTCACTGCCTACAGCTGCTTGTTAGTTTCCTCTATGCATACAGTATTCACAGCAGGCCCACTTTTGGCTTTTTACATGCACAAGAGATACTGTGCAGTATTGATGCAATGCAGATCATGGATGTATTATAAGAACTGGATACAGCGTTCGAGGCAGAGCCTCGTTCATTCCTATGAGAGTTGCTCAGTGGCGCATGAAGCCATCATAGAGCCAAAAATTCCCCGGTGATTTTCATGGCGTCCGCATTATGCCGCCCATAGAACGGGAGCTCTAGAGACTTCCGCCGGCCGAGCCCGCGCTTTCTGGTTAGCGCTCCGCTAACTTGAATGGAGATTATTAAATAATTTAATAGTGCAGCTCTTCTAGACTTGCCAAATGTTATCGGACGGAATTAATCAAATTTTGATAGTGAAAAGGATCATTTCGTGGGGGTTCTCAAGCTAAAAAAAAATGTATCCATTGATTTACAGACATCTTTTTCGCCATGAGAAAAAGTAGTTTTGTCCCAGAGAGCATCACATGATGGGCTGGGAGTTGTAATTCCAATGTTTGGCCGCTATGTTCAATTTGCTTCAAAAGCCGTCGCACTTCCTGGGGGCCTGATGCAGATAGGGGATTAGTGTATAATGTACTGGGGGATTTAGGACTGGACTGTAGGGATACTGACAGTTGAAACAAGAGTCTACAGCCATGCTGAGGCTGTACTTGACTTAATGCTAACACCAGTATGCTAACATGCTCACATTGACAACACTAACATGCTGATGTTTAGCAAGTGTAATGTTTGCCATCTTATTTTAGCTTGTTAGTTTGATAGAAAACCCTAAGTTTAAGGTATATGCTTTAAAGCTTTAGTGCATAACTTTTTTATATTAATGAACGTCCGTCACATTCAAGCCATTGCCAAATGAGTTGATACAAAGCTAATTAAGACTATCAGTTCCACAAAACTCTCTCTGTATTTCTCAGTATGGCTATGTTCCAAAAATGGTGTCGTCCGGCGACTTTCGCACACAGAAGCTTGAGTGAAGATAATTACCTCTTCTGAAGAGTCCATTATGTTTCTTTAATTCTCCGTGTCCTCAAGCAACTGTGTGGAGCATGGGTGGGGGTGATGCATGAAGGCTTGTATCATGTGGATGCGCAGACAGTTTTGTTGTCATTACTTAGAATTCCTCATGGGGGCGACAGAAACTACACACAATAGCTTTAATATGAATGTTTTATAATCACCTCTCCTGAACTATTGCACTTCTGTTGTGTAACCACCGTACTTTAGCTTGACCTGGGAATACTGTATATTGTATGTCACCGTGACCGGGACATAGCTTTTTATTAGTCTGTGGAGACATTATCCAATCTCAAAGAATTGTTTTATGGAGATAACGGCGCGCGCACACTGACAATACAAGCCAAAATCTCAGTTTTGCCTGTCCACACCTCAACGCTGAAAATGTAGTTACTGAAAATCTAGTTTTGCAAGTATTTGATCATTGACCAAATAATTAGACAAAATTGCCTTCATACCTGATGATGGCACTACATGAAAAGTTGAGTTACAAGTTACAATTCATGTCTGCCAATTTCTTGGCCATCCATTCAATATTTGTTGAGATATTTCAGTCTCGACCAAAGTCATGGACCGCCCATCCATAGAGCCATGGCTAGAAAACTGTGTCAAAGTAAATCAGGGTGCATGGTCCATAGAGAAAGTTCCTGAGACGGGTCAATTCCTGAAACACATTTATTATTTTCTGACCATCACTGTGCAAAAGAGCCGCTTACTTGGTAGCTTAAGACTTCCATAAGAAAAAAATACTGGTAGTCAGAAGGTTTTTTGTTTTACACAGATTTGTTCAGTTGGACCGCAGATGCTTTATCTTTGTTGATGTGTCATTGTAGGGTTAAATCAGTTGGTAAAGATGGTAAAATGCTTTGATGAATGCTGTAATATTGTCTTCTATTTCTGTCAATTACAGCTAGAAGCAATACAGAAACACCCCTGGTACCAGTAAGTACCACATTTTTCTTACTTTTTTCTGACTTCCTCTGCATGTTCCCTTTTTCCTTCTCCACCCAAGCCACTATCACCCACACCCCCTTGTTATTTAAATATGATATATATATATATATATATATATATATATATATATATATATATATATATATATATATATATATATATTAACAAAGGTATTACAGCTTTTAAAACAAGTGTAAAATTCTTCCTCTTGTTAATTTCAACCATGTCAAATAAACACATAATATTATTCGCCAGACTATGGTGACCATTATGTTAATCATAGATTAAAAGCGATAATGTGCGTTATTAGATACTAAAGTAACATAGTGGTACTTGGCTACCCTGACAACATTTGTGTGGACTAGCCAGACCCTCCTTAGCAGCGCTTTGGAGGAAGGTCTGGCAATGCAAGACTACTAATAACACAACATAACAAATTGAAAAAAACTATTTCTCATGCAGTGGGAACATGAGGAAGTTACCTTTGTAGAGCCGGTGGAAATTATATTTGATTTAAACTCATGCAGTTAATATCAAATTAGTGATGGGGGGAATTTAAGGTATTCAGAAAAGTGGTAGAGACATATCCCCACCGTTCCTACCATAAATTACACCCATGGAGCAACCACCTTTTTGAGGACATGTGAAAACTTCAAAATTCACAAGTACGGTATTTACTGATGTTTTATATGTCATAGAACAAAACTCGAACATTAGACACAGACCTTATTTCAGGCATCTAACCAAAAACCAAATAAAAAAAACCATTGACCTAAGACGAGGGAAGCAGAAGTGCAAAAATGTTAACTCATTTGTTGGTTTTAGGACTCATTCCTGCAGCACTTTATAATGAAAAAAATATAAACCTGGGTTAATCCATAATATTACCTGCATTGCTTTGTAAAATCACAACCTCTGCCCAAAGTATTTGACATCTCTGCTTAATTGGTATGGGCTTTTAAAAGCCAATGCTTAGACCAGTATATTTGTACTGCATTGACTTTGCTCATTAGCACATGTTGAGCTGATATGCATGTTCATGTTAAAGGTCCCATATTATAAAAAGTGAGATTTCCATGTCTTCTTTTTTTTTACAAAGCAGGTTGAGGTGTAATATAAATGCTGTGAAACGCTCAATCCACAGAGAAATGCACACAGCCTATATTCAGAAACTGGGCCTTTAAATGAGCCGTCAGGCCTTCCGTACAGTTGTGATGTCACAGCTATACTAAATATAGGAAGAAAGTGAAGCTACAGTGCTGTCACAGTCATTGCTGCAATGACGGAGCAGAGACTGCAGATGCGAAAATCCGGTATTGCTGACCAATCAAATCAGATTAAGCTTTTTCAGGAGGGGGGGCTTAAAGACTCAGGCGCTAAAACGGAGCATTTTAGACAAAAATGACATTATGTGTGTGCTTTTTAACATTAAAGCATGTAAACATCTTCAAATATGAGCCTGAAAATAATAAGAAAAAAAAATGACGAGTTCAGAAAGTTTCCCCAGAGAAAACACAAAATCTTCCAATGAAATCTAGATCTTAAAAAAAAGGGAGACAAATGCTGGACTGAGTAGGTACTGGACCAAAACCAGCTGGATACACTGTCAAATAGGGGTGCACAATATATCGACTCAATACCATTATTGCGATATCACGTTGCGCGATATTATTCCGAAAGTCTCGCGATAATTATGCAATATTTTTTTAATTAAGAAAAAAAATAATATATATATATATATATATATATATATATATATATATTTTTTTTTTTTTTATATTTTTTTTCATTTGACATGCTCTTTATTTATTTATTTATTTAATACTGTACAACCAGAACAACATGCCCTGTTCTATTTACATGCTCTTTATTTATTTATTTAATACTGTACAACCAGTAAAACATGTCCTGTTCTGTAGACACATGTTGGACCAGTCAACATGACTGTAGGTTGAAATAAACCTTGTATTGTAAGAAAACTTGTTTTATTTGTTATGAATCTATTTTGATGCATTTTCCCATAACTTTGCTAATTTTACATATGTTTAAAAATATCGAAATTAATATCGATATTGCAATATTCATTATCGATATCGCAATATACATTTTTTTCAATATCGTGCACCCCTACTGTCAAACCAACATCTATTATACCGCACCGTAATATCAAACTGGGAAAAGTTCTTCCTCAGTGAAAACTGTGTAACCTGTAAACCTGCGTAATGTTGGACATCATTGACCATCAGTGTTTGCTGTTAACTTTGAGATGTTTCTAACATTTGTAATTGCACGCACTAACCACATGCATGGACTTTTTCCTATCAGGGGTGGTCGTAATGAGCCTTGCCCAGAGCAGCCGCCCCCTCGCCGGGTGTGTGTGAAGAGGATCCTGTCCTTAACAGACCTGGACCCTGATGTCCTGGAGAGCATGTACTCCTTAGGGTGCTTCAGAGACCGGGTCAAACTCACACAGGACCTTACAAGTGAGGAGTGAGTAAATATAACCCATCAAACATTTCCACTTTGACTAGATGGCAATACATCAATGTGCACCACTGTTGAGAAGTATATCTTGGAATATATCACAGGAAGAACATCAAACAGTTTATAAATCTGCTTTATTTCCAACTGCATAATATATTATATTATGAAATCATTAAACAAGTAGAACTAGCATGTATGCTGTAAACCAAATGCATAATTGTTGGTGTAGTTAATTTAATTTCTCTCACAATGTCTCTCTCTCTCATAGTCTTTTTTGTCTCATTGTGGCCAGTCAATTACTTAAATCATTAATCTGCCTGGCATGGCAGGAACAAGAGGAACAATGGCTCTTTTATCTCTCTCCACCCACCCGTTGTGTCTCCCTTTCTCTGACAAACTGAGGGTTTCTTATTACCCACAACAGCAATAGTGTAAGCGTTTTAGCACCTTTTAGCTCATCGTTTTGGTTTTCTGGCCTGCAACTTTACTGTTTTGAGTGAGTCTCACAGCTCACGTCATACTCTTTACCAGCCACAAAAAAAGAGATGTTTGGACAGATTCAAGAAAGATGGTGAATCTAATTTTATCGGTACACTTAGGCATAAATTAGAGCCACGTTGTTATTTGCTTATTTTTTGGAATGGAGCTCTGCTGATACAGACACCAGCTCAGAGCGAGACTGTGCAGCCAGCGAGCGGTTCATTACCTGCTTTAATCTTCTTTTCAACTTAATTTTCTTGACTCCATCCGTCTAGCTAAATCCCGGGACCAGCAGCTCCCTGACAACATCCACGGCTGTCAGATCCCAATGCAGCCCCCTACTATATTGCCCTAGTCTATATTCACTACATTCCACTTCCAGGATTGCTCCGGTGCCGCCGGAAACTCTGCCAGTTGTCCTTCTATTCGGCCAGATATCAGTTACCTTCCGCTTTCTTTGTGTTGTAATTTTAAACTCCGACTGATTCATCTCCTCAGATCTCTGCAGGGTAAATCCAGACAGCTAGCTAGACTATCTGTCCAATCTGAGTTTTCTGTTGCACAAATAAAACAACCTTTTAATGTACACGTTCCACCAAAACAAGTTCCTTCCTGAGGCTATTCTGCAGCGGCACCGGGGCTCAGTCCGGCGCTTAGCGCCGTTCATGACAATTGTGATTGATTTAAAGAAATGCCAATAAACCAGAGCATGTTTTTCTCCCATCCCTGAATGCTGTGTGGACTCGCCTGACTCTCTTCCGCAGAGCTGTGGAGGAAGGTCTGGCAAAGTGAGACTACCTATGCCCCATCTCACAATGTTAATGAAAGTGAAAAATAATTTGTGTGTCTGTAATTTCAATGTAATTTCAACAGACAAAACGAGCCCGAAAAACATAACCTAATAATTTAGAAACAATTTATCAAATATTACTTACAATATGACGTGACTCGACCACCACTCACAATGTGTTGCCATTTTTTACATGTGTACTTCCAGGACAGCTGTAGTTGACAGGAGACTTGTGACCCTGACAAAGCCTCTTGTTCTTTCCTGTATTCTCCGATTCTGTCAGCAAAAAGCTTTCTGTGTGTCTCCTGTCTTTATGACCTGTGTCTCTTTGCATCTTGATCTTTAGGGAGAACCAGGAGAAGATGATCTACTACCTCCTATTGGACAGGAAGGAGCGATACCCCAGCTGTGAAGATGAGGATCTGCCTCCCAGAAATGACCTAGGTGAGAACTAAGGTCTTACCAAGAACAACAAGACAAAAGCTTGAGTATGAATGCAAATGTTACTTCTACTATGAACTGTCTGAACTATGAGTAGATTTTTTTAAAAATCTTCATTGTCTTTAATACACGAGCAATTAACATCGCAAAAGAAAAAAACATCTTGAGACTGGGCTTCATTCATATATAAGCAACACTGTATATAGGTAGAGCACGCGTACAATTACCTAAATCTGTAGCTATAAATATTTTTGCATGGGTGAGTGATGAATCAGTGGATTGTTGAAAGGATGAAATTCTTATTTTCTATTTTTTTTTTTTACTAATGTTATTGACCTCCAAGACCCACCCAGGAAGCGTGTGGACTCCCCCATGCTGACGCGTCATGGCCGCTGTCGTCCAGAGAGGAAGAGCCTGGAGGTCCTCAGTGTCACAGAACAGGGGTCTCCCACCCCACCTCGCAGGGCCCTGGACACTAATGCACACAGCCAGAGGTAAGAACCAGCACTGACATATGACATATTTTTAATTGATGGAGATTGTGGACAGCCAAGTTAAAGGGTAACTTTAACTTCAACATGGACCCTATTTTCCTGTGTTTTTGTGTGTAAGTGACTGATGGGAACAACAATCTTTGAAATTGGTCCAGTATTGAGCGTGAGCGCTGTGAAAGGCAGCTGCAGACCGGGCTGCAATGTAAACCTATACATTATAACACTATGGAAATTATCCCTACAGATATAGATCTTTTTTTAAAGAGTAAAATCTGCTTTGTATAACCAGAAACATCTCTGAGATGGCTATTGCTAAACCCACCATTTAAAAAAACAATACTTTTAGCGTGTATAGAGCCAACGTGTAAATCTGTAAAGTATGTGAGTTGTGATTGTTGGAAAAGTGGAAAGACAAACCAAAACGGCTTTTCATAGTTTTATTTAGTGTGTGTCGACTTTGAATGAAGTGTATTTTAAGTTGATAAAATTACTTTAATTACACAGAGTCTGGTGGCAATTTCTTGGATGGTTTTATGTTTAAAAAAAGGATCTTACTCTTTAACAGAAAGGTCGACTTCCTTAGAAATCCTTTCCATAATGTTGTCAGACACTTTTAATAACAATCTGAGCCTGTCAGTGGCAAAAACTGCAATGCACATTTGCGGTTCGCAACGGCCCGATTACTGCGTTCTTGCTGGATCAATTTCAAAGATTTTTGTTCACATCAGTCTATTAGACCCAAATGCATGCGGAAATATGGTCCAGGTTGCAAGATAACAAGCTCAATAGCAAGCTCAACCTTAGAGAAAACTAGAATTATAAACTACAGAATATCTTTTGGTTGTTGCACCTGAAAGTCCCATTTACCTCAATGACTCTTGTTGTTTGTTGCTGTCTTCAAAAGGTCTCGTTCAGTCAGTGGAGCATCCACAGGCCTGTCCTCCAGTCCTCTCAGCAGTCCCAGGGTAAGAACTTTACTCTCTTCACCTGTGGTACACCACTATTTGTTGCCTCTGACTTAGCTGCTTTGGTATTCAATCAGGGTTCAACTGAGTTCAAATTAGACTCCTAAGCAAATTCAAAGTTTTGAATAAATAACAATCTACACGCTTACACTTTAATCAACCAACCTAATGTTGCAAGAACTTGTGAGATTTTGAAGCTACAACATCGGATACCTGCTTTCTCCCAAAAAATCTCACCCATCCTGGATCTGACTGTATTATTACACTCATGAGAGGGCACAGTTTGCCCTGTTCACTCATTTTTAGCATACTAAAACTACATCAAATATTGAACTTTGCAGCAACAGGTTGAAAGGTATTTCTACATATACTGTACTGTAAAGTGATCTATTTGCATTCAGTGACACAACTTTTAGTGAGCAAAGGGAACACATTATATTTATATGGTTAATTATTTGCTTCTCAGAGATATTATAGCTGTTGTTTACAAAGAGCAGGTTGACATTTTGGCAAATTCACTTATTCCTTTTTGAGTTAGATTAGAAGATCAATACCACTCTCATGCTTATATAGTAAACATGAAGCTACCAGCAGCTGTCTTAGCTCAGCTTAGCTTACAACCCCAAATTAGAAAAAGTTGGGACAGTATGGAAAACACAAATAAAAAAAGAAAGTAGTGATTTCTAAATGTACTTTGACTTGTATTTCATTGCAGACAATACAACAGCACATCATTTAATGTGTTCCTCGTGATTTGTATTGTTTTTTTTCAAATAAACATAATTCCTATTTTGGTTCTTGCAACACATTTCAAAAAAAGTTGGAACAGTAAAGCATTTACCACTTTGTAATGTTGCCATTCCTTTTCACAACACTTAAAAGACGTTTAGGGACTGAAGACACCAAGTGATGAAGTGTTTCAGGTGTAATTTTGTCCCATTCTTGCTGCAAACAAGTCTTAAGGTGAGCAACAGTACGGGGTCTTCGTTGTCGCCTTTTGTGCTTCAAAATGCGCCACACATTCTTTATTGGAGACAGGTCGGGACTGCAGGCAGGCCAGTCAAGTACCCGTATCCTCTTCCTCCGCAGCCAGGACTTTGTAATGTGTGCAGAATGTGGTTTTGCATTATCTTGTTGAAATATGCATGGACGTCCCTGGAAAAGATGTCTTCTTGAAGGCAGCATATTGTGCTCCAAAATCTCTATGTACTTTTCAGCATTAATGGTGCCATCACAGAAGTGCAAGTTACCTTTGCCAAGGGCACTGACACAACCCCATACCATGACAGACCCTGGCTTTTGGACTTGTTGCTGGTAACAGTCTGGATTATCCTTTTCTTCTTTGGTCCGGAGCACACGGCGTCCATTTCTCCCAAAAAATACCTGAAATACTGATTCATCATCAGTACACGTTTCCACTGTGTGATGGTCCATTCCAGATGCCTCCGAGCCCAGAGAAGTCGACGGCGCTTCTGGACACTGTTAACATAGGGCTTCCTTTTGGCACAGTACAGTTTTAACTGGCATTTGTGGCTGTAACTACGTATTGTGGTACTTGACAAAGGTTTGCCAAAGTAGTCTTGAGCCCATGTGGTGATATCGCTTATAGATGAATGACGATTCTTGATGCAGTGCCGCCTGAGGGATCGGAGATCACGGTTGTTCAGCTTAGGCTTGCGCCCTTGTCCTTTACGCACTGAAATTCCTCCACATTCCTTGAATCTTTTAATTATGTTATGCACTGTTGAAGGTGAAATAAGCAAATGTCTTCCTATCTTTCTTTGAGGAACATTGTTTTTAAACATTTCAATAATTTTCTCACATATCTGTTGGCAAACTTTTTCCTTTGCTCCTAAAGGACTAGACCTTTCTTGGATGCTGCTTTTGTACCAAATCATAATTACAATCACCTGTTGACATCATAATAATAATTGCACTATTTTCTAGTTATCTTTGATAAAAACTACAGTGTCCAGTTGTTTAAAGAATATACTCAGCATTCAAAGTAAACATATGCATCTTCAATAGGGACCAGTGAGTTTTGGAGTTAAGTTTGTTCTTTGTAACTGTTGAAAAAATATAGTTGAGAAAAATATAGAATAATTCCAGCCTAATCCTTTAACTTGTAATCCAGAAGGCAACATCTTTTTTGTTTATCAATTGCAGTCAATTGGTCTTTGTTAGCTCTCGTAGTGTTGTGTGTTGTGTTTCTTTTTCCTATTGAACATAGAGAATATAAAGTCAACAAATATGTATTATCAGCAGCTTCAATATATAAATATCAGTTTTTGCCATCAAAAACACCAAAACAAATTTCCTGTGGTGCTGTGTTTTTGTCTGATAACCCTTGCTCGGACTGTCACTGCTAGCTATGCTTTTCCATCATACTGTCACATTCTCAGTCATACACATTTCCATTTCATAGACACACCATGCTGCCTCAGACAAAAGTCTGTGTGCACATGCTGACATGGATAAAAAGGGACTAAAACATAATTCACATAACTATACACAAGAATAGAGATCACCAAATCCATCCATCAATTCCCTTTGGTGCATCTGATCTAGGCTTTTTGAAGAACCCTTTCCATTAAGCCATAATTCATGACCATTGCTCTCTCTCATCTGTCCATCCCTCTTTCCCTCTTTCTCCCCATCTCTCTCTGTCTGCCTATCAGAGCCCGGTCTTCACTTTCAGCCAATCAGAAGTCACCTCCGCTCCTTCCTCCAAAGACCCCAAACCAGGAAGTGCCACCACCTCTCGGCCTACCCGCCCAGCGCCCGACCCAAAAACACAGACCCTGCCCTCAAAGGGCCCCACCGACCGGCCCCAACTCCACTCCATGAAGTCCCTCCCTCTGCAGACTCCACGCTCCCCTTCCCCATCCCCCTCTCCACTCCTCTCCCCCATCCCACGCTTCTTCAACTTCCCCTCTCCGTCTGTCTTTAAGTCCAAGAACGTCCACTCGTCCTCTAACTCGTCTGCCACCCCTCCTCCTGTGTCGCAGGTCACGCCGCAGGGCTCGCCGCTGCCCACCCCGCTGGGCACGCCTGTGCACCAAATCCAACACCCTTCCTCCACCACCCCTCCCTCCTCTTCCTCCTCGTCTTCTTCTTCTAGAGCGGACGGAGCCGGCGGGGCCTCGCTGTCGCTGACGCCGCCCTCCAGCCCGGGCGGCAGTGGCGGTCTGGCCGGCTCGAGCTCCGCCCACTGGAGAACAAGACTCAACTCGTTCAAAAACAACCTTCTGGGCTCGCCACGTTTCCATCGGCGCAAACTGCAAGGTGAGTGAGGTCGAAAAAGTTTAAACCAGAGGTGCCCAAACTCTTTCATAGAAAGGGCCAAATTGTATCTGGATGGAAGGCCACGGGCCAGAAATAAATGTTGATGTTAAAGAATACTGTAATTCTTGTAATTTGTCACAGATAAAACTTGTTTTGGGAAGTTGTGCTTTACATTGCCGTAAAACTCAGATTAAGTACTTTTTAGCTGCAGTTACAAAATAAGAGGAGAAAAGGCATGAGCATGTCAAATGCCATGGCGGGCCAAACTTGGCCCGAGGGCCCCAAATTGGGAGGCCTTGGTTTAAACCAGAGATGTTCAACAGGGGGTCCGGGGCCCCTAGGGGGTCCTCAGAGTTACTGCAGGGGGGGCCCCAAATTATGGTATAATGTATAATAATTTATATAATGTTTTGTCAAAAATTAAAATGTCTTAACACAAATCCAACATATTATTAGCAAATATAAATCAACCTATTTGTGGAAAAAGAAAACACAGTGATGATAGGCTTACTGACCTATAGGTAAGGTCTCTAAAGCGTTCATTATACTCGCCATTCCCGACCTGTCTTGCGACAGTGTGACATCATGGGAGCGCCGTAACTATTTATACTTGCGCGTGGTGGTCACAACACTAGTTGCAGTCTTCTGCTGAACAGAGGTGTTGCAACTAAGGAAAGGCTACCGACTTTGCTATTTCTACGGACTAGAAGAAGAAGAAAAACAACTGCAGAACTGGCCGCAGCATTGACGTCAATATCAACAGTGGTTAAGATGATATTGGAGTCAATGGATGAGGAAGAACAGCTGCTTTTGAGCCTGCTTGCAAAGAAATGAAGAAAAAGGTGGAATGTTCGTCCTTTAAATAATGCCAGACATAAATATGGTGAGTTCAATAACCTCGTGAAACAAATGAGGATGATAGATGAAGAGAAGCACTTTGAATACTTCAGAATGTCTGCACAATGATTCGATGACCTACTTCATCAGATCAAGCCCTTCATTCACCAGAATAACTCATCTTAACCCAGTAAGTTTACAAGAGAGACTTGCAGTCACTCTGAGAGTCCTGGCATCCAGTACCAGTCAGAATGCAGTTGCTATTGGCGCACTTGCTCGGAAAGCTTGCTTCCAGTTTCCGCTTTGTCGTGCGCCGCTGAAAAAAATAGAGTGGTTTAAATCTTGACGTGCCAGCGAGATCTACGTCATTTTGACGTCACATTGTCGCGCGACAGGTCGGGAACGGCGACTGTAAAGAGGCCTTAACATAGCCATCCACAGATGCGGGTAATCCTAAGGATTAACTGGGCCACATGTATGTTTGAACATTAAAACATGATTTACAAAATCATGCCAACAATTATTATTTCATTAGCTTAGTATTCTATTTACTATGTATGTAAAAAGACTTTGGGCCACCCTACACATTATTGTAGAGACAGTTTATTATGCAAGTTAATTTTATACAATATATGTAGTAGGGGGTCCCTGCTCCGTCTCTCACAGTTAAGGGGTCCTTGGCTTAAAAAACCTTGAAGACCCCCTGGTTTAACCAAACACAGTAAGTGATGGTGGTGTGAATCCTCCCCACTGATTGGTTGAGATAATACAACCCAAAACAAAGTTTGCATCTGTGGGATGAAGTAACATGTTTCTCCATCAGAGTGAACTTTATGTTCACCAATCATGTTGTAATTTCTTTTTGTTAAAATGGATTTCATAAAATTGGTATCGAAAAAGGTATCGCTCAGGAAGAGGTATCAAAGTCACGGTATTGGTATCGGTACCGGTATGGATGTGGGAATGGTACTAATTTGTTACATATCAAAAAAAGTTTGCATCTGTGGGATGAAGTAACATGTTTCTCCATCAGTGTGAACTTGATGTTCACCTAACAGCTTAAAAATCAGAGTTCTCCTACTCTGTAGTCACATCCAAGATACAATCTATTATTACCATAAACTACCACATGTCCCAGCCTGGAGCCTGCGGCTGTGTTGACTAATGGCTGTGATAATCTGTAATTAGGGCAATTAGATTAGGGCATGTTATCAAGATTCACTGACTGTTTCCTTTGTTTTCCTCTCTCCTTTCTTTCTCTATCTCTCTCTCTTTGTCTCCCTTTTTCTTTTTTTAGTCCCCACATCAGAGGACATGTCCAGTTTGACTCCAGAGTCCAGTCCAGAGTAAGTCCACACAAGTCTTAGGGCGTTTTCACACCTGAAAGTCCGAACCAATGTCCGGACCAAGGTTCATGTTTTTTGTTACATTGTATACATTTGATCCGGTAAGTTTTGGTTTCACACTGCAGTTATGCAAGCGCACTAAAGATCTATACGTGACAAAACTACGTCCTGCCGTCATCACATACGTGAGCTGTGTCTCCAGATCCTTATAATTGATTGGTTTGTAGACGGACTCTCGTCTCCTCTCTCTGTGTGGGAGGTTTTCCAGCTGAGAAGAAGCTTGAGAAGCACGGGAACTGTCTTTCTGGAGCATTTATTCAGAGACAAACAGAAACCTACACTGTACATCTACTACCACTTAACAAGTAAACTGGTGATGTATTCTCAGCTGTCTGCTCTGAGCGCATTCACCGCCACTCACTCTCTCATGTACACACTAAGCACCGAGCTATTCCTTAAAGGAGCTTCCCCGGTCTTGTAACACAAGGAGAGCCTGCCAGAGCTTCTTGTATTTGGTCCGAAAGTCTGAACCATCCAAAAAATGCTTTCACACTATAAACGAACCGAACCATGGTTCAGTTTGGTCCGGACCGAGACCACCTCTTTTGATCGGACCAAAACTTGGTCTTTTGATCCGGACCGTGGTCCGGGGGAGGTTTCACACCTGTAGTTTTGGTCCGGATCAAACTGATTTCTTTTGTCAACTACTGTTTCCAAAATCGAGATACAACTTTCCATTTCAATTTGACAACTTTGGTTTCATTTTCATGATCCTGGCAGTATAGAAGCATAGGCTTCTGTAATTCCTTTCCGACCTCAGTACTTAAGTCTTCATCTTGGGAGTTATACCATCTTTAAGGGATAGGCCTAGTTTGGATTTTTTTTAAGTGGGGTTGTATAAGGTACCTACATTAACTACTGTAGATGGAAGTTGGCACGGCCCCAGTTTGTAGAAGTAGACAGGAGTACCGACACAGAAGCTAAGCAAACATATTTTAGCCACCTAACAAAAGGCCCACCTTAAAAAAACCAATATTGGTTTAATTGTATGCTATATTTAGAATATTTTCACCTCCTTACCTTTGGTGAAACCAAACAAATCCTTTTAAAACATCAATAACACAAACTAACTAACCCATCGAGGCAGTGGTAGACCGGCAACCTTTGTTTTTGCGAGGCAAAGGCTTTGAAGCGAGCACAGAACGGCTTTAGTTCCCCCGTCGGAAAGGGCTGTCAGACGGCAAGGTAGAGCAGTGAAAATATTCTAAATATGGTGTGTGCCCATCCAGGGTTTAGACTTGTTGACGCCCAATATGGCCGTTAATATTCCAGAATTCAGCCATATAAAACAAGTTCCGGACATATGTTTTAAATATCCATTTAATAGCCTACATTTAAACAACAATAATACACAAAAAAACGCCATCATCCAAGTTCCAAATAAAGCAATTACGAAACTATACATCTAAGTAAAGCACTGCAATGGGGGGAAAGTCCTTAATGCAAACAACACAATCAGCTGGACTTTGATTGTCAGCGCTAGGCTACGGTTCTGGCACGACACTGGCACCACTCCCCGCCAGCATCCCCCCTCCTCCCTTATATTGAACAAATAATGGAAAACAGCATTATTTCACTGGTCAGAAAAATCCGCATTAACTGATTGCTATCAGCTTTTCCATTCCTGCTTAATAATCACTGGCTCATTCCCTAGCTGATTGACTACCAGCTGACAAGTAACCTCCAATCAAATCCATACCAGTGACACATTGACTATTCGTTTCATGTTATGCCGTTAGCTGAAATCCACCACCCCAATCTCCTGGAATTATTTAGTTAAGGTTTAATGTTCATGTATGTGTTTGTTAAGGGGGCATTGGTTCTCCCATGCAGAATTTGTGACTGGCAAATTTAACTGTATAACCAAAATGCTATAAATAGTGTCAATTCCTTGACATGAGTGTCTCTGACTGAACACTGTCATTATATGCCAGTTAAAAATAACATTTTGTATACTAGTTCATTTGTACTCAAGATTAGGGCTGGGTACCGAATTCAATACTTTTCAGGCACCTTCCCAATTGCCTCTGTAGTATCGAGTATCAAGAAAAAATGCCTCGTCATTCAATTCCAAATTGTAATACATAAAACAAATCTCATCAGCATCAGTGAGCCAATAAGCATGCAGCATGCTTTTACCAAGATCTATTAATGCGTGTGATTGGCTGTCTAACATTACACATCGTAGAGGCACGCAGGAAAAACTCTGTTACACACAGAGACGTGGCTGAAAAAATAAATAAAAAGATTGTGCCTTAATGTTTAATGTTGTAATTTTGTTTTGTTAAAATGGATTTCATAAAATTGGTATCGAAAATTTGGTATCGAAAAAAGTATCCCTCAGGAACCGGTATCAAAGTCACGGTATTGGTATCGGTTCCTGTATGGAACAATTTTGAACGATACCCAGCCCTACTCATTAAGGATGTGAGAATGAAACTAATCTGTTACATATCAAACACTTAATTTGCAGACTGGCTAAGAAGTCCTGGTTCGGCAACTTCATCAGCCTGGAGAAGGAGGAGCAGATCTTTGTTATGATTCGAGACAAGCCCCTCAGCTCCATCAAGGCTGACATTGTCCATGCTTTTCTCTCAGTGAGTACAATCAAGCTTAGATAAGAGGTTAGATAAGACAACTTACAGCATTACTATATAATGCTGCCTTTGTGGCGTTAAAGGCAATAGTGGACATTTTCAATGCCAGGACCCATGCTGGAAAATTACGGAGCCCCGGAGGTGACATGGCAACACAGTCTCACTCCCAACTCGTCAAATGTCTGACGCATGGCCAAGGACCCGTGGCATTAAGTTTCAACGCCAGGGAGGTACCCCTTGCGTTATTTTCCGACGAGGGGGTCCGTCAGATAGACAGTCATGTTAATCCCTCACCGTCAGATATCGACGAAAGAAAAAACACGCCCCCTTAACTCGAAATCTGTGACAGTTTTATTGTTGGTATTTTTAGCCCAATAACCGCTGTTTTAATCAACATTATTCAAGAGATCTTATCATAGTTTATATGCATTTCTTTTAATGTTATTATTTCGGTCTATTTCGGCCAGGGAAGCTGGGTTTCTTTGTTGTTTATTGAAATTTTTTAAACTATAACGCTACATCTATCAACATTTATTTAGATGTTATCATGGTATTCATTTATTTATTTTAACAATATTATTTCGGTCTTATTACCGGTGAAATATTACAGTATGCTGTAATACAGAACATTACGATATGATCCGAGCTAGACTCATTCAAAGCTGATATCCCACAATGCAATGCGGCCATTCATTCACAGAATCGAAAAGCGATCAGCTGGTCTTTAACGAAAGTATTGCTTCAATGTACATATATATAATCAGTGTTTTTATCACCAGCAACAACACGTTACTCAGCTTTGTTCCAGTTATACACACACACACCGTAATAACGTTTAAAAACATCCGCGGAAGTGACGTCTGTGAATGAATGTCGCAGGTGAGAATTTACACAATAAAATACCAATAATAAATATTAAAATAAATAAAAATAGTGCTTTATGCTAGGCACTTTGATTTGCCTTATATATATATATATATATATATATATATATATATATATATATACTATATAAAAAACCTACAGTTGAGTGTTTAGAATAATAGAATTAATAATTTGCATTTGTTTTGACTCGTACTGTTGTGTATATACAAAGAGAAGCATTTTTTATTTTATTTTCCATGCATAGTTATTTTAAAACCCAATTTTCTAATGTTGCGGTTGATGACTATTAATATCAAATACTAAAGGGAAAAAACATGAGCATAGTTATGTGTGGGACTTAGTTTGATTTAATATCACACTGCATTAGTTGTTTTAAATAAATTTCTTTTTTGAAATATTAATTATTATATTCAGAAGATCCTCATATCAATCGCCATGGTTACAGCTTGTAGTCATCCTAACCTTTGTAGCCTTTACTGAGAGACTACCTTTTCAAAATTAAGAAGGGACTAGTTTTAGGAGGCATTTTCAGGAAATTAAAAGAATAAGCAGATTGTGCAGAGGTTTTTGTTTACAGAGTAAGATGTATATAGCTTTGTATGGGTATGTGTACATATATAACATGTGTTTTGGCATTTTTGGCACACTTCTGCCTCAGCCTATACTGCACACAGACAAAACTCACACATCTCATTCAACCATTTGACAAGCTGAGGAAAGGGTCGTGACATGGGTCAGAGGGTATCAGAGGTCATACATGATGAACCAATCAATGGGCTCTGCTCCTATGGGCACCTTGGTGTTCATATGGACAAACCTGACTGGAAGGCCTGTGTTCAAAGTGT
The DNA here is from genome assembly GCA_023631565.1 of Gymnocephalus cernua. Classification (NCBI taxonomy): domain Eukaryota; kingdom Metazoa; phylum Chordata; class Actinopteri; order Perciformes; family Percidae; genus Gymnocephalus; species Gymnocephalus cernua. The sequence continues at coordinate 26,037,953 of CM042441.1, read as the reverse complement.
GTGTTCATCATTTAGAGCAGACACTCACGGTGAATCAGAGGGTTTATGTTATATATGACTGTCATGAAGGTTGTGGAGAGGAATAGAAACCAGTCTCTCCAGGCAAGCACAGAGAATATGACCTGATCTATCTTTATTCTCCATGCCAAATATGAGTTCTTATACTAGCAGAAGATATGGTTACCCCAATGTAAACTTAACATTTCTAAACTATAGGCCTATCCGGACCTACCTCAATTACAACTTTAAATAATGTTGCTTGAGGCTGGTTGTGCAATAGCTTCATAATATGATGCTAATGGTTGTGTGTTACTCTGCTCTGCAAGATGATCAATAGATTGTTGCTGTGTGATGTGCTTCAGTCTGACTACGTATCACTTTGTTTATGTGTTTTTATTGTATGTCAGCTGTATGATAAAACAAAATGTCAAGTGTTATGTGTGAAGCATTTGAACTCAAGGCAGATATCACTCCGGGGATAATAAAGTATCACCTGCATATCCATGATATGTGAAAATTAAAATGTTGTCGTAGGAATATATCAAACATATTGTTGGAAAGGTCTCAACTTCCACAGTAACATATGTCAGTCTGAAGATTACTCCTACTCTGAAATATTGACCTCTGAACCTTGAACCTAGTCCATGTTTGAAGGCTTGTCATTTAGCAACAGAAGGCGCTACAAACATGGGACCAGCTGTTATAGAAAGCTCTGGACCTCAGCTGTCATGTAGATATGGTCACCAATGTGTAACCACTGTAAGCACTATCAAATATGGTAATAAGCTATTTTCACCTATTTAACGATTCAATTTTTAAAATCTGATGACACCAGTGTGTTCCCCATCCCAAAAAACCTCAAGGGGCATCCAAAATGATACACTTTTAACTTCTAATTATGAGAAATATACCAATAAACTGCAACTCCCATAAGAGACGGGAGCTGCCTATGTTCGATTCCTGTGGTTTCTGCCGTCTGCCGTGAATGGGCTTCATTCCATTTCAGAAACTGTATTTTATTATTATTATTATCTTCATTGTTTAAATCCTCAAATACAATGTTAGACAAAAACATCAATATTACAAATATTATGTATTTTTGTATCTTCTTATCTGCCGAGCGGCACGTACCAAGTCACTTCCTGAGTCTTCAGCTGATTTTTTAAAACGTTATTACGGTGCATAACTTACTGGAACAAAACTGAGCAAAGTGTTGTTGCTGGTGACAAAACCACTGATTATATATATGAACATTGAAGCGATACTGGCGTTAAAGACTTGCTGATCGCTGTCCAATTTTGTGAATGAATGCCCGCATTGCATTGTGGGATATGGGCTTTGAATGCGTCTAGCTGGGTCTAGCTCGGATCATATCGTAATGTTCTGTATTACAGCGTAGGCTACTGTAATATTTCACCGGTAATGGGACCGAAATAATATTATTAAAATAAAGAAATGAATATCATGATAACATCTAAATAAATGTTGATAGATGTAGCGTTATAGTTTAAAAAATATCAATAAACAACAAAGAAACCCAGCTTCCCTGGCCGAAATAGACCGAAATAATAACATTAAAAGAAATGCATACAAACCATGATAAGATCTCGTGAATAATGTTGATTAAAACAGCGGTTATTGGGCTAAAAATACCAATAATAAAACTATCACAGATTTTGAGTTAAGGGGGCGTGTTTTTTCTTTCGTCGATATCTGACGGTGAGGGATTAACATGACTGTCTATCTGACGGACCCCCTCGTCGGAAAATAACGCAAGGGGTACCTCCCTGGCGTTGAAACTTAATGCCACGGGTCCTTGGCCATGCGTCAGACATTTGACGAGTTGGGAGTGAGACTATGTTGGACATGGAGAAGAAGAAAAAAACGAAGAAAAAAAAAATTGGACAAACACTAAACTCGAGATCTCGAGTTTTTGACATGGAGGAAAAAAAACCCCCAAAAAAACCAAAGGTGACATGGAGGAAAAAAAAGATCGAAAAAAGTCGGGATCTCGACTTTCAAAGTCGAGATTGCGAGTTTCAGCCTCGTTCATTCCAAGGGGCTAAGCGAGCGAGCATCTAGAAAGCGGACAAATTACTTTTCCCGCATTCAGATCAATACTGAACATTGTGTGTGTGTGTGTGTGTGTGTGTGTGTGTGTGTGTGTGTGTGCTGCTTATGGATGTTCGAACGAAAGAAAAAGAGCAAGGGATAACATTTCACAGCCACAGGTGAGAATGTGTTTTATGATATATATGACGTCTTCGACCTACAATCTGAGCTCCGGCGGGAGACGGAGAGTTCCGTGGCCGGCGGAAGCGTCTCTTTCCCCAGGCAGAGAGTCCATCTGCGGCTGCAGGATCTGGAGCTTACTGCCTGCTTCCTTGGAGCCAAAACTGACACCACGCTGCTGGAGGCCCACGCCGTACTGCTTGGCCAGCTGGAGGGAAGCCCGGGAGAACCAGAACCAGGACTAGGCGGAGCGGACTGTTACAGCCTGCTGAAGTTTAAATCACAGGTTTCCAGGGAGTCTGGCGGGACTCGGACTGTGGATGCTGAAACATTACTTTAAGTCTCTTTAAATAAATAAAAAAGTCGACTTTCAAAGTCGAGATCTCGATTTTTCTCGATCTTTTTTTCCCTCCATGTCACCTCCGTTTTTTGTTTTTTTTTCCTCCATGTCAAAAACTTGAGATCTCGAGTTTTGTGTTTTGTAGCACCGCCCATGACGATTGTGATGGCAATGCAAGACTACTGTTTTGCTAACGTTATGTGGCAAATTCAATCATGGGGTTATCCGTTATCCATGGTCAAAACAATCATGATAAAAATAACTTTATGAACGCGTTGAACATTGTACGCTACACTGTATCATGTCCTTTCTGCTGTTTAAGTAGGCCTATTATAAGCTAAGCCACACGCCCCCCACCGATAACACCAAAGGTAAACAATATAATCTTAATATTAACTGTCATTTATAAAGTAAGGTAACGTCATGTTAAGCAGCACTTCTGTAACTTATCTAAAGGAACTGTATCTAGCTAGCTAGCAAGCTCAACATATTTTGTGGAAGAGAGGGTGCTACTGTACTAACGTTAGCTAGGTTAGACAATGACTTACAATACGTTTAGCCTACATAACTTTATAACCTAAACCAAGCTTTCAGAGGAGCTGCAGAAAGTGCACAGATGACAGGAAGAGTTTCCCCACGATTTACATAGTTTATTATGCGGTGAATCATGTCAGGCTGCTCTGTAGGAGTCCTGAATCAAAAACTAAGACCAGAAAAATAGTATAATAGCTGCTCTTTAAAGGCACAGATTGAGTATTTGATCTTTTTCACTGAATGTCACCCTTTTATTTTGCCTCTCCAGATCCCATCCTTGAGCCACAGTGTGGTGTCTCAGAACAGTTTCCGGGCAGAGTACAAGTCCTCTGGCGGCCCCTCGGTCTTCCAGAAGCCTGTCAAGTTCCAAGTATTGTTACATTTTTACCCTCTAAGCCCTGAGAACCAACACTGCGAACTCAATCTTTACAAATGAAAAAACAACAACATTTAAACCCACAGAGGTTTATATCAAATTCTAGTCAACGTCTCAGTGCTCCCTGTGAATATTTTGATTGTTTCAGTGAAAGCATCATGGAAATTCAATAGCATCACTACAAAATGTACATCTAGTAGCATGCAATCCAAAACTTTTTAAGCAACTTTAGCTAAAGTTTAAGCAGTATTTATGTATGTTTGATGTATAATGCTTGTTCATATAATACTACAAATATACACCCATCCATCCATCCATCCATCGTCGTCCGCTTATCCGTGGTCGGGTCGCGGGGGGAGCAGCTCCAGCAAGGGACCCCAAACTTCCCTTTCCCGAGCCACATTAACCAGCTCTGACTGGGGGATCCCGAGGCGTTCCCAGGCCAGGTTGGAGATGTAATCCCTCCACCTAGTCCTGGGTCTTCCCCGAGGCCTCCTCCCAGCTGGACGTGCCTGGAACACCTCCCTAGGGAGGCGCCCAGGGGGCATCCTTACCAGATGCCCGAACCACCTCAACTGGCTCCTTTCGACGTGAAGGAGCAGCGGCTCTACTCCGAGCTCCTCACGGATGACTGAGCTTCTCACCCTATCTCTAAGGGAGACGCCAGCCACCCTCCTGAGGAAACCCATTTCGGCCGCTTGTACCCTGGATCTCGTTCTTTCGGTCATGACCCAACCTTCATGACCATAGGTGAGGGTAGGAACGAAAACTGACCGGTAGATCGAGAGCTTTGCCTTCCGGCTCAGCTCTCTTTTCGTCACAACGGTGCGATAAACTGAATGTAATACCGCCCACGCTGCGCCGATTCTCCGACCAGTCTCCCGCTCCATTGTCCCCTCACTCGCGAACAAGACCCCAAGGTACTTAAACTCCTTCACTTGGGGTAAGGACTCATTCCCTACCTGGAGAAGGCACTCCATCGGTTTCCTGCTGAGAACCATGGCCTCAGATTTAGAGGTGCTGATCCTCATCCCAGCCGCTTCACACTCGGCTGCAAAACGATCCAGTGAGTGCTGAAGGTCACAGGCCGATGATGCCATCAGGACCACATCATCTGCAAAGAGCAGCGATGAGATCCCGAGCCCACCGAACTGCAACCCCTCCCTACCACGACTACGCCTCGATATCCTGTCCATAAATACTACGAACAGGATTGGTGACAAAGCGCAGCCCTGGCGGAGGCCAACCCTCACCTGAAACGTGTCCGACTTACTGCCGAGAACCCGGACACAGCTCTCGCTTTGGTCATACAGAGATTGGATGGCCCTGAGAAGGGACCCCCTCACCCCATACTCCCGCAGCACCTCCCACAAAGTCTCCCGGGGGACCCGGTCATATGCCTTCTCCAGATCCACAAAACACATGTAGACTGGATGGGCATACTCCCAGGCTCCCTCCAGGATCCTTGCTAGAGTAAAGAGCTGATCCGTTGTTCCACGACCAGGACGGAATCCGCATTGTTCCTCTTCCACCTGAGGTTCGACTATCGGCCGAACCCTCCTTTCCAGCACCTTGGAGTAGACTTTACCAGGGAGGCTGAGAAGTGTGATACCCCTGTAATTGGTACACACCCTCTGGTCCCCCTTTTTGAAGAGGGGAACCACCACCCCGGTCTGCCACTCCTTTGGCACTGTCCCAGACTTCCACGCAATGTTGAGTAGGCGTGTCAACCAAGACAGCCCCTCCACACCCAGAGCTTTCAACATTTCTGGACGGATCTCATCAATCCCTGGGGCTTTGCCACTGTGGAGTTGTTTGACTACCTCAGTGACCTCCACCAGGGAAATTGACGACAATCCCCCATCATCCTCCAGCTCTGCCTCTAACAAAGAGCGCGCATCAGCTGGATTTAGGAGTTCCTCAAAGTGCTCCTTCCACCGCCCTATTACCTCCTCAGTTGAGGTCAACAACGTCCCATCCTTACTGTACACAGCTTGGATGGTTCCCCGCTTCCCCCTTCTGAGGTGGCGGACGGTTTTCCAGAAGCGCCTTGGTGCCGACCGAAAGTCCTTCTCCATGTCTTCTCCGAACTTCTCCCACACCCGCTGCTTTGCCTCTTTCACGGCAGAGGCTGCAGTCCTTCGGGCCCGTCGGTACCTTGCAACTGCCTCCGGAGTCCTCTGGGATAACATATCCCGGAAAGACTCCTTCTTCAGTCGGACGGCTTCCCTGACCACCGGTGTCCACCACGGTGTTCGAGGGTTACCGCCCCTTGAGGCACCCAAGACCCTAAGACCACAGCTCCCTGCCGCAGCTTCAGCAATGGAAACTTTGAACATTGTCCACTCAGGTTCAATGCCCCCAGCCTCCACAGGGATGCACGAAAAGCTCCGCCGGAGGTGTGAGTTGAAGGTCTGTCGGACAGGAGCTTCCTCCAGACGTTCCCAATTTACCCGCACCACCCGTTTGGGCTTACCAGGTCTGTCCAGAGTCTTCCCCCACCCCCTGACCCAACTCACCACCAGATGGTGATCAGTTGACAGCTCCGCCCCTCTCTTTACCCGAGTGTCCAAAACATACGGCCTCAAATCAGATGAAACGATTATAAAATCGATCATTGACCTTCGGCCTAGGGTGCTCTGGTACCAAGTACACTTATGAGCATCCCTATGTTCGAACATGGTGTTTGTTATAGACAATCCATGACTAGCACAGAAGTCCAATAACAGACAACCACTCTGGTTTAGATCAGGGAGGCCGTTCCTCCCAATCACGCCTCTCCATGTATCTCCGTCATTGCCCACATGTGCGTTGAAGTCCCCCAGCAGAACTATGGAGTCCCCCTCCGGAGCCCCATACAGGACTCCATTCAAGGTCTCCAAGAAGGCCGAATACTCTGAACTCTTGTTTGGTGCATATGCACAAACAACAGTCAGAGTTTTCCCCCCAACAACCCGCAGGCGTAGGGAGGCGACCCTCTCGTCTACAGGGGTAAACTCCAACGTTGCGGCGCTCAGCCGGGGACTTGTGAGTATCCCCACACCCGCCTGGCGCCTCACACCCTGGGCAACTCCGGAGAAGAAAAGAGTCCAACCCCTCTCCAGGAGTACGGTTCCAGAACCGAGACTATGCGTAGAGGTAAGCCCCACCAGATCCAACTGGTAGCGCTCCACCTCACGCACAAGTTCCGGCTCCTTCCCCCACAGCGAGGTGACATTCCATGTCCCCAGAGCCAGCCTCTGCTGCCCGGGTCTGGTCCGTCGAGGCCCCTGACCTTCACCGCCACCCGTGTGGCAGCGCACCCGACCCCAGCGGTTCCTCCCACAGGTGGTGGGCCCATGGGCTGGAGAGATAGGTGCCACGTAGCTTTTTCGGGCTGTGCCCGGCCGGGCTCCGTGGCAAACCCGGCCACCAGACGCTCGCTGACGAGCCCTCCCTCTGGGCCTGGCTCCAGACGGGGGCCCCGGGCTTCCTCCGGGCAGGGTCTCTCTATCCCTTCCTCGTTTATTCATAGGGTCTTTTGAACCATTCTTCGTCTGGCCCCTCACCTGAGACCACTTTGCCATGGGAGACCCTACCAGGAGCACAAAGCTCCAGACAACACAGCCCTCAGGTTCATAGGGACACCCAAACCTCTCCACCACGATAAGGTGATGGTTCCCGGAGAGGAAAATATACACCCATGTAGTCAAATCATATTTGACTTTATATTGCATGTTCTTTTGTTCTGCTTTGGATTTACAGTTACATAGGTTAACAACTGAGAGCATTTAATACATTTTACAGCTTAATCCTTGAAGCCACTATGTGTAGAATTGGAAAATGTGCAACTTACATAATAATATATCATCCTTCTCTCCTGTAGGTGGACATTGCTTTCTCCGAGGGAGAGAGGGAGCGAGAGAGGGAACGAGTAGAGGGGGGAGGGAAACAAGAAATGGGCATCTACAGCGTCACCTTCACTCTAATAACAGGTAGGAGAGTGTTTATGGGGAAGACAGAGAGAGTGAATGCAGAGCTTCATCCTGTGTGTGTGTGTGTGTGTGTGTGTGTGTGTGTGTGTGTGTGTGTGTGTGTGTGTGTGTGTGTGTGTGTGTGTGTGTGTGTGTGTGTGTGTGTGTGTGTGTGTGTGTGCGTGTGTGTGCGTGCGTGTATGTGTGTGTGTGTGTGTACACGTGTGTGTGTGTGTCTGTGTCAGTTAAATATAAGATATCGATATGAGACACACTCTTCTTTAGAAAAATCCTACATATGTTTTTAAAAAGATCCTGGAATATATGGAACATGAGGCCAAAAGTATGGACTCTGTTCTTCAAATTCATGCTCATTTCAGTTTTAGTGTTTATTTTCCATTTTTATCCTTGTACAATGTAACTAAGTACATTTACTCAAGTACTGTACTTAAGTACACATTTGAGGTACTTGCACTTTCTACTTCTCCGCTAGATTTGAGAGTTTTAGACTTTTTACTCCACTACATTCATCTGACAGCTTTAGTTACTTCACAAATTAAGAGTTTTGCACACAAAACACATGAAGTTTATAAAATACAATGTTTTATTATAAATTAAACGATCCAACAATATACAGGCCTACAAGTCCAGCTGAAATGATTAGCTGATTAAACACACAGGTTTTGATCATTTCCAGTAAAATGTAATGAGTAATTTTACTTTTAATACTTTAAGTACATTTCCCTGATGATACTTAACATACGTTTACTTAAGTAACATTTTCAATGCAGGACTTTCACTTGTAACAGAGTATTTTTACAATGTGGTATTAATACTTTTACTTAAATAAAGGATCTGAATACTTCTTCCACTGCTGTCCTTGAATCTGAATCTGTTTCTGTATTTGAAATTGGAGTTTTAATTTTCACAGTTTTAGACTTTAAATAAAACAGGCAACCTGAAATGAATGACGAGATCATCCTCTCTTTTCTATTAGGTCCCAGTCGCAGATTCAAGAGAGTGGTGGAAACAATCCAGGCTCAGCTCCTGAGTACTCACGATCAGCCTTCTGTGCAGGCACTGGCTGGTAAGAGGCAAACACACATACACACACACACACACACACATACACAAACTACACGTACCAGTAGTTTAGTTGTTTGTTTCACATCCTCTCTTGCCGATTTTACCTCTGGCCCCCCAGATGAGAAGAACGGTCAGCTTTCCCGACAGCCCAGCACGCCTTCGCGTCAGAACTCCCGGCGTTCCGAAAGCGGATCGGAGCGGGAAGAGAAGGAACGTGCAGCAGATGGAGGGAGCGGAAACGGCGGCAGCAGCAGCGGGACCGCCTTACAAAGGCAGGGCTCGGGGAAAGACAAGACCAAACTCCTCTCGTCGTCCAACGGGACGCAGTCTCATCCCTGAAGAGAATGTTGTGGAAGAGAGGCGAGGGTCATCTGCCTGGCCTTTTTCTCTTCCTTCCCTCAATCCTACCCACGTTATTTCCTTCACTATTTAATTTCTTCCTGCCTTGCTTTCTACCATTATTCCAAAGCAATGGGATGGAAGACGAGGGGGAAGTTTTTTCCCTGAAGCTGATTTCGGGACAGAGAATTGCTGATTTTAGCAGAAATGTATACTTGTGGGGGTGGAGGAGGCAGATTGAGCTAATCTCTAATCAGCCTTCATGATGAAAACAAGATGTCCCAAAAAGTCCCCACCTTAACAGAGAAATAAAGGAAAATCTCACAGCCAGGGATACACGTCGTTCACCCTGTTCCGACGAATCAAGAAAGCACATAACCTTCCCACCGACCTATCACATGCAGCACATAGTTCAAATCCAACAGGAAACCTCCATCAGTTGGTCAAAACGGCCCTGGAGGATACTGGCCAATGACAGAGTCCCGTAAGTCATTCTCTTTAATCATTTTCTGACCAGTCAACTGTCACCTGGAACATCTTGTCTCCTGAACACAAACCTGACCCAAACAGGAAAACCTTCTCTCCTCTCTCTTCTCATCACTTTCTAATTCAAGACAAATAGTGTCTTGTGTCTTGTCAAGCAATGCAACAAAAAGGATTTGTCTTTTGATAAAGAATTACAGGAAGAGTCTTGATTTGGGCGTGATTGTTAAAGTGGATTTTATCTATAGATAATTAGCAAACTTAATGCTGTACTTTAACAATCAAGGAGTCTGAGAGCAGAGAAAGAAATGACGGAGAATGGATCTGACATGGTCTACGTTCTGTAGCCCCACAGCGAGGGGAATATCAAAACAAGACAGACAAGACAACTTTTCCTTGAGTATTTGAGAAGCATAAATTCCCACAATTATTTCTGAATTACACTGAAGCTATGACACCGCATTGCCTTTAATGGAGGAGAAAAAGTGGATAGCTAGGTAGATTTAGCCCCATTTGGAGGACACTAGTCACACCACAGGTAGAATGTCTCACAAGTGAAATCTCCTGCTGGAGGAGAGGGAAATGAATAGATAGAGACTAAACAGAGGATAGCTAGCCTATCCATTGTGTAGCAAAGGAAGGACAATAGAAAAACTAGCAGCAAAAATGAAGAGCTGACTTAGAGATGTCAGTGATAGCCAGTTCTGTTAGGTGAGGATCTTTTTCCAAGTGTCTCTCAATACAACATTCATACGCCACATTGAAAGAGAAAGCATTGCACATGCTGGCTGTGAAACAATCCCTTCCAAGTGTGACTCCACTGTAAAAGATAGGGAACAAAGTACACAGGCAAGCTAATATGCGACGTCAGCAGTCTGAGCTAGCCTAACTAACATTCGGTATACCATGCATGATTTTTTTTCTGTACTTTTAGCTCAGTGTATGTATATAGCTATCAAGTGCATACTTAAAGCTATAGTGCGTAGTTTCTGTCTCCCCCATGAGGAATTTCTAAGTAATGACAACAAAACTGTCGGCGCATCCACATAACGCAAGCCTTAAAGGCCCTGACACACGGACCAGACGGCCAACCGTTGGCAGAAAAGGCAGTTGGACTAATCAGTTGGCTCCCTGAGGTCCAAAAAGTGCCTCAGAACACACTGAACCTGTTATGGAGACATAATACGTAACAGCGCTACTCTGTATTGTCGCCCAAAAAATGTAAACCAGGCAGCTGATTGGACGAATGCGTCACGTGGGTCTGGCTGCTGCTTCCGGATTTTGGATTTTTTCAACCGGCCAATGCGGCCATTAATGGTGGCTCATTCAGAATACGATCTCATATTGTTCACCGAAACGTGTTTCTGAAAAATTTTAAGCGAGAAATTGGCCATGCAGTTGCTGAATCTGTCTTCATTTCTGATCGACAAAGATTGTGAGAGGCTTAGTCACGCTCATCCCGCACGCCATGTCTCCAACTAAACACGTCGGGTTGGCCAAAATCCTCCGACGGACGACGGCACGGAACACACCAAACAGACTCGAGTCACTGACCTCGCCAGACTGTCCAACGGCCGATTTTCGGCTTTGTGTGTCAGGGCCATTAGGTGATCGCGGAGGATTAAAGAAACATGGTGGACTCTTCAGAAGAGGTAATTATCTTCGCTTGAGCTTCTGCGAGCGAAAGTCGATGGACTACAACATTTTGTACACATAGTCATACTGAGAAATACAGAGAGAGCTGTGTGGAGCTGATAGTCTTAATTAACTTTGTATCAACTAATTTGGCAATGGCTTGAATGCAAACGTCGCCTCAATGCATATATCGCAGCGGCTTGCTCATCTGGTGTGCAGGATTTGGTGATCATTGGGGTAGACGGATCATGCCGTGGGCTGCGCATTGGATCATGGCTGTGCTCCTGTGTCGGTCGGTGGCACACACCTTGCATCTTACTTTGGATCATCTTTTACTATTTCAAAGTGCGAACACACAGATTATCTTTTCACAGACATTTTTAGTTAAAGGTTTAAATCCCTGCCGCCAAGATGCTCCTCCATCAGTTACGGATCATGGAAACCTAAGTCTGTCATAGGGCGACTGGATTTATTCACGCACGTAAAAGTTTTCTTTTCACATTTTTATTTACCGCATTATATGTTGATATTTATATCATAACAGGCTGTATATTAATTTATTGGGAGAAAACAGGTCGTTTTATGTAAAATCCGACATTGAGCACCCCCATATAGCCAAAATGGCATGATCCTCGTTTCATAAAGCCTCTGCAAAGATTTGACTGTGAGATTATCAATCGAATCAGGCTCTTTCTAACAAAGCATACAATATTTCTACTATTCTGGATCACCCCTATATAAAATAGTTGCGCACTATAGCTTTAAGACCCCTTTAAAGGTTTTAAAGAGTTTGTCTGAGTTTTCTGCCAACTCATGGAGCTTAATTAGCTAGCTAGCTTACAGCTGATAAAATCTGCCAGTCACAGTTGTAATTTCAGCTGGCAAAATTGACAGTCGCTAGCTAGTAAATAATGAGCTCACTTTTATCTACCTCTATCTAATATCATGGACCCATTGTGTCAAGAATGACTCAGTATTTCAGGTGATAAATCTGCCATCGTTACCATTGTAAACTGCATATATGTCGTGTGCATTTTTGTACTGTGGTATTTTTTCTCCTATCTCTCATGTTGGAGTCACTTTAGGAAAGGACCACTTCACAGCAGTATGGAGAGGAGGAATTATTACAGTGACCAATAACTCTTTCAATGTACATATGGGCCTGTGAATATTGTATGAAAGACTTGAGAAAAGTCCAAATGCATCTTTTAACTGAGACAAGATTTCAAGTCCATGGAATGATAGTAATTGAAGATGATGGAAAAGTGGAGTTAGAATAAATAGGCTGACAGCCGGCCCACAATTAGGCAACCGAAACCCTTCCTTTGTTTCTTTTTGTTTGACAATAGATGCATAAGGATGCAGGGCGACACCAAAGCCCCAACAAAAGCCTCAGCCCTCCCTAAAAGGAAAAATGGAGGGAGGACAGATAGAAATGAGCAAATGATGTACTTTTCACAAAAAGGAAAAAAGAGAAAAGCAAGAAAGAAAAACTCTGGTGTGTCTGCCTGGAGGGAGGGGGGGGGGGGGGGGGGGGGGGTGAAGCCACACATACAGAATGAAATTGAGCTTGTTAGATTTTTTTTCACTTTCCATACCTTTTTTTCTACTCTGCTCCTGTCTTTCTGTGTGTGTGTGTGTGTGTGTGTGTGTGTGTTTATGTTTTCGTGTTTGCCACCAGCAAAATAGAGGGCGGCGCCAACCACGTGAATGTCAAAAAGTCTGGAAATTATTGCAAGAGTGTAAACATATTTTGGTTTCCACATATTTATTGAACATTTATTTATTTATTTATTTATTTGCCATGTATTTGTTGAAAGCAGGAGATGGGTTGAGACAGGGAAATGTTACTTTTAAAGATGTCTAACACCGCAGAGCAAACCAGCTTTCCCTGAGAAAACCTGAAAAACAACCCTGCTCCTTCTTCTTTAACAAAGAAGAAACTTGTGTGCTGCAAAATACCTCCAAGCTTTGTATTGTGTTTATTTAAAAAAAAAAAAAAAATTATTTTATTTTGTTTTGTTCATTTAGCACTGTCGTCTACCATAGCTGTTCACATTTTTATGACGACTAAAATTCTATTATTTCTAGATAAGCTTGATGTCAACAACTTTTTGCTTTCAAACAAAAGACCCTAACTACCGGGTATTTATCAGTGCTGAGTTTATTCACTCCTTCCGTTCAGTCACACCTAAGGCAAAAGAGAGCAGGAATGGGAAGTGGCTGAACTCGTTATTAGATCATCTGTGTCTGCACGTACGTAGGAAACGTGACTCTGGTGATCGCCTTGACATCGAGCACAATCATCCGGTCGATGTTCAAATGTGTCTCAATATTTTGGTTTATATGACCTATAAATACCTGCAAAAACTGACATTCTCATCAGCCTCAGCTGTACTTTGTGTTCAGAGCTAACTAGCAAACGATAGCATGCTTACAAGTTAAACTAAGAAGGTGAACATGGCTAACATGATACCTGCCAAACCGCAGTTAGCATTTAGCTCAAAGCACTGCTGTGGCTGGCTAAGTACAGCCTCACAGAGCTGCTAGCATGGCTGTAGACTGGAATGCTAGATAATTTATTAACAGTGACTGCAAAACACAAATATCATAATCATTCCCTGTGAAACACTGCGTTTATTCATGCCAACCAATGCACACATTACACATTCCCACTTGACTTTCAAAAGGCTCTTCACACTGCGCTGAAACTACTGAACAAGAATGGAAACAAGTATACATTCTTTTGCAGTTTAAACAGCCAGGTTTTAAGTCTTTCACAAAATCCTGGAAAACTGGAAAGTGTGGTTAGCAATTGTACTTAAACATCCAAGAATCTGTCTACACACATTACACACACATTAACATCCAAATGCAAACTGAACTTTTTCTGAATGTCCTATCTGACAAGTGCATCTTAGCCACAGTTAAGGTTTTGGAATACATTTAGGAAGCTATGAGAAAACTATTGGCTTTGTGGACATAATCAAGAAAGATTTTTCATCTGCGCTGGTTTAACTGTAGATTCAAATGTGTTTTCCGTAATCAGAGGCTTTCTTTTCCCATCCTGTGGAGTTTGGAGAATCCAGCAGTTTGGCTACACACATCTGAAAAGTCAAAGGTTAGGGATGTTTAAGGGCGCTTTCACACCTGCCTCGTTTAGTTCGGTTGAATCGAACTACAGTTCGTTTGCCCTGCTGGTGCTGTTCGCCCTCGGTAAAAAAGTTTACAAACTCACCAACTGATTCGGAACAAGGCAAACTACAGGTGTAAAAATGCCCTAAAGTTACACACTTACTTGAAAGAGAGTGTTATATCATGGTCTTTTTTTTCTTTTCTTTTTCTCCGAGTCAACTTCATGTTACACCCACTTTAGTAAGAAAGAAGCTAATTAAAGGATATGAATGATAGAGGAAGGAAAGAAAGGCAAAAATGCTCCAGATTTTGCTCTACTTTGAGCAAAAGTTGCATCAAACTCCATTCAAAGACACAAGGGCACCTTTGGCACATTTGCGGTTGAGAGACTCCTCTGCTCTCAAAACTCTCCTATTGAAAGAAATCTCACCCCTCCCTCCCTCATTTCTCTTTTACACCCCCATCCACCCATTCACTTTAAATTTTCTACCCCCCCCCCCCCCCCCCCATTCCTCCCCTTTGTATCTCTTGAATACTTCTCCACACCCATTCTTGTCCCAACTGCACATATCTCCCCCTCCCCCCTTATATAATCGTCCCGTCATCCCCTCCCCTTGTATACATTTTATACACTGTATACTTTCGACACAGATGCTGTATACCGTACGTTTGTATACACTGTGTGCGTGCCTGTCTCCGTCTCCATTGTATGCCTTCCATATCTATGTAGCGTTCACTATCTTTCATCGACACTGTAGTCACCGTACCACTCTTCCTCTCATCGTTATTGCTCATAAGTAAGAATTGTACGACTATAATCTCTTGTGTCCCGCCCGTGTTCCCCTTCACACCTGACCCCGACACACCCCACCCACATGACCCTCCCCCCATCCTCCCATCTTGTAAACCTCCAATCCACACAGTAGAAGGAGGAATTTGTGACGTCAGAAGCAAAATTAAATGGAGGGAGGTGTGTGTAGGAGGATGGGTCAAGAAAAACAGCTAATTATTGATGATGACGATGATGATGACGACAACGACGAAGAGAAATGTCTGTAGTATAATTACAAAAAAAGGAAAAGTGCACTATTATGACAATGATTATTATTGCCTGTGAGAAATACTGCCCAATAAACAACAATGGAAATATATATGGGTGTTTGTGTTCTGTTTCATTGTACACTCATATAAATGTTTAGTAATTATACTTGGTAGCAAAATTATTATTATAGGCTAGTTCTCCTGGTTTATATGAAGACTTCAAGCACAGAGCCGTAGCAAGGATTCTCTGAAACCAAAAATAGGGTATTACAATCAGCACCAATGGTATGAAACCATGAAAAGGGACACACTTCCTGTCTCCTAAAATGTTCGTGACCTTGTCTGAAAGTAGTGAATGTCATGTGGATGGATGAAAAGTTACATTTTCATATTGTATTAATATTATCTTTTTGCTGATATTATATATTTACACAGCAAAACGCCATATTTAGCATTACGAAAATTTGTTCCTGCGCAGGTTTGTTCCAGAGACGGAAACAGGTTTGTAACAAAGTTAATTTTCTCCCATTTCAGTATCAGAATGTTCGGGAGATATGCGGCTTGTGAAGATAATTTACAATGATGACTATGGTGCGAAAAAAACAGGCTTTTGGTCTCAACCTGTCCTAAACAAAAGTGGCTGCCTGACGAATGCATTGGTCACAGCGGTCAGGATGAAAGGTGGTCTAAGGTGGTTCAATTAATAGAGAGCAATAGTAAAATAAAATTTAAAAATCATTCCTTTTATGGCCCAAAATTGTTTGTTGTTTCAGTAGTTGACTACACAAAAAATGGCAAAAAAGATTTGAATCACTATACAAATATGAATGTGGTTGAACTACAAGCAAGCTATATAGTTACAACATTTTGTAGTTTAACTACAAAATGTAGTTAAACTAAATGTAGTTTACTACTCCCTAGTCTATCCATGACGTTCCACTTCTGGAATTGGTCCGTTGCCACTGAAAATGTCCCTCTTTTCGGCTGGATGTCTGTCACCTTCCGCTTTCTTTGTGTTGGCATTTTAAACTCCGGTGAATTTATGAGGACTATGATAAACTGCTCCTCAGATCTCTGCAGGGTAAATCCAGACAGCTGTCCAATCTATTGTACAACTAAAACAACCTTTGAACGTACACATGTTCCACCAAAACAAGTTTTTTCCTGGGGTTATTTTGCAGCGGAACGATTATTGCATTCAGCGCTTAGTGCCACCCAAGACGATTGTGATTGGTTTAAAGAAATGGCAATAAACCAGAGCATGTTTTTCTCATATCCCGGAATGCTGTGTGGACTAGCCAGACCCTCCTCCACAGCGCATTTCTTTAAACCAATCACAATCGTCATGGGCAGCACTGGACAGATCCCTGATGCTGCTGCAAAATAGCCTCGGGAAGGAACTTGTCTTGCACGACTAAAACAAAGTTTGAACGTACCACGTTCAAACTTTGTTTTAGTCGTGCAACAGAAAACTCAGATTGGACAGACTACCTACTCCCCAACACTTGAGAACAGAGAGGTGTATGCAGGAAATCAACATGTAAGCAAAGGGCTGCAGTTAGTGTGTTCTTCAACCAAACACACACAGAGAGAGAGAGAGAGAGAGAGAGAGAGAGGACGTAGAAAAAGAAGGGACTAAATTGTGGCCAGTGAATACACTGATGTAAAAATAGGCCTACTTCATTATAAAAGTTCTCAAAATGTTATTAAAGTAAAAATACAGAAGTATTATCAGCAAAATGTAGGTTATTTAAAGTATAAGTAAAAGTAATATGCTGAATGGCTCCTTTCAATCATATAGGCTATTTTTTATGTACACAGTAACTATAAGTATCAAATAAATGTAGTGCAGTAAAAACTGCAATATTTCCTTCTGACATGTGGTAGAGTAGAAGTATATAGTAGCAAAAATGGAAATACTCAAGTAAAGTACCTCAAAACTGTACTCAAGTATATACTTAATAAAAGTATTTTTGAAAACAGGTCCCTCTGTATGCATTTAATTATAGTCTGTGTGTAGTGTATAGCTTTATAGAGTTTGTAGTTGTGTCATTTTCATAGTCATATATAATTTTGGTAGGAATTTTGCTAGTCCAGAAATGCAGTAATATTTTGCATGAAATCCATTAATAAGTATAAGCTAAGTAATCCAATAAAAGAAAAAAAAGTGGACCTCACTAATTTCAAATACAGCCCTGAATGCGGCATATAGCCTATATATCCTGCATCATCCTCTCATTCCTATAGATATCTTCAACAGGGGGTCCGGGACCCTTAGGGGGTCCTCAGAGTTACTGCAAGGGGGCCACCAAATTCTTGTTACTTTTTTTAAAGTTTCCAAGAAAATTTAAATGAATCCAACATATTATAAGCAAATATGAATCAGCCTATTTGTGAATTTTTTTTTTTTTCATTTTTTCGTTTTTTAAGGTAGTTGCTAAAATAGCCATCCACAGATACCGTTTCATCAAGGATTCACAGTGCCACAGTATGTTTAACATTAAAACGTGATTTATAGAATCACGCCAGCAAATTGTATTTATAAAAGCATAGTATTCTATGCAAAAAAAACGTATGTATTAAGACTTTAGGCTGCCCTACATGTTATTGTAATTTAAAAAAGGTGGTCCCTGCTCCGTCTCTCTTTCAGTTAAGGGGTCCTTGGTTTAAAACGCGTTGAAGACGCCTGCTATAGCCTAATGTAATACAGCCATGGTTCCTCTAAAAAAAACAAAGTGTCCGTGGAGCGTGTCAGAAGCATGGAAGTGGGAAGGTCTCCATAGCCGGAGCTCCCTGCAGACAGAAATGGAAAACGAAGAGCTCTCACTCTGACACTAACAAATTGTCTAGAAATGTTTCCCTCCAATACAACCTTTTTATTAGATAAAATGAGGTGAAGATGCATTTACCCTACAGTCCAGTAAAGAAATATGTTTCACTTTTTTACAATTTGAGTCAAATGCCTTGTATGTGTGTACACACATGGCCAGCCTGATTCTGGTCAGCATGTTTAATTTACATTATGTTTGTAGCCTACTACTATGCCACTTTGATGAAGTAACCTTATTTTATCTCATCATATCTTATCGTAAAATAGTCCCTGGTCATAGCTACGGCGCATGCGTCAAAGTTAACGCCTACATTTACACAGCGACAGTTCGGCCTCCCGTCTTTTCTAGTGCCTCATCTTCTCCTGCTCATACTATCGCTGGCACTGGCAGTCTGCAAAAAGCGCTTTCACCGGTGTTGCGCTCTCAGTGCCACGCTTGAGAAGAAGGGAGGAGTGCTAACAGACGTTATACGTTCTGTATCAACCTTCTCACCGAGAAAGATCTTCGAAAGACACTTCAGGTACATTGTAGTCTTGTTTTATAAACTCTCATCGAGCTCCTTGCCCACTTTTTCAATTGAATGCATTATCTTGCTCTCTTTTGGCTTCTGTGCTTCGCGCGGGGTGGGGTATGTTGACGAGCATGAATGGAACACTGTCTTGAATAGCAGGGATGTTACACTTACGGTGTGTTAGCATACATGCACGTATGCTAACACACCTTATGCCTACTTTCACAGAAGTATTCTGCAACTTAATTGTGTTGAATTTCTGGTTTGTATTTGTTGTTTTGGTAGCTGTGGGTGTTTCTTTCCACCCACACTAGAACATAATGTGACGCCAGTGATGGAGAGCTTCATGATTACATCGTAACGTTAAGTAACTTTAGCTATTTCCTTCAAGGAAACTGGTTTGGGCTCAGCCACATTTAAACAAGTCCTCGATTGCGAATGTATTTGTTATTGTTACATTGTATTTATGGTGTTACTTACAGTTTAAGATAATTGGGCCTTATTAATTACTTGTGAAATTAATTAAAAGTGTGCTACGTGGAGATCTGACAGCACCCTATCTAACGTTACGGAACATTCGAGTAAATGTTGGCAAATTCTATGTAATGTTAGTGGTATTAACTGTTGGCATATTCACAAATACCAGCCTAACGTTATCCATTCAAATTTAAACATTTCTCGAATATGAAAGGCTATCAGAAGCAGTGTTCCAGATAAGCTAATTGCGGCACTGCATACACATAGTCAGATAGTAGAGCTAATTTCTTGTTGGCTAACGTTAAAATTAACTTAGGCCAATAAGAGAAACAAAAAACCAAAACAAACAAAAATATTTTAAGAGTTAAAGTCTTGGGTGTTACGCCTATGAACAGTTTAACCCCTTACGTGCCTCGAATAAATAATAGTCTTAGTTTGCAGACTTTATTTATAACACTAGTCTAGTTAATATGTGAATATTGTATGTACTGTATGTGTCCGTGCACGCGCGTTTCTTCCTGCGCACTCAATCCGCGCGCTGAGCCTGTCAGACTGACTGACTGAATCTGTTTGAAGGCCACCTGCCTTTCTACTCCGGCAAGTAAAACCTGTTTTCCAACATTGTCTGCCTGCTGATGTAGACTCAAACACCACTATTAGTTTCACATAGTGGAATTATGTAGATTCCACTACCTGTGTGAAGCTCGCCCCCCATGTCATCCAAATGATTAAAAACACAGCTATTCGTTTGTGCCGGCTTGTGCCGTACAAATTATCGTTTGTGCTGTTAAGGGTTTTAAGTAATTCAACTTTACATTTTCTGGCCAGTGACGTCACTCAGCCCCAATCTCCTCAAAACAATCTCCCCAAAATGGTGTCAATCGTTTGTGCTATGTTTGTGCTGTCAAAAAACATTTGTACTATGTTTTTTTTAACATACTTAGACACTCCAAGGCCGGACTTTCAAATAAAGAAAATAAAATTTATGTATACCTAATATGCCTATTCTTGTTCAAAATGTTCACTTTCTTTCTTAATTAATGCTATTTTTTTACATACAGTACATTAGTGTGAGCAAACTCCTCAAAAACATGGAAACTGCATAATGATAACTGACTCTTTAACTAGAAAAAGATCTCAGACTAGGAGGCAGTTCACTGACTGATTGTTAAAGTCTGTGATTAAGGAAACATGGTTGTAGTATGCAGGAAAATGCTTGCAGAAAGAAAGGCTGTTGTCAGGTAAAAATGTCAGTCAAAGAGGCTGAAGGGGAAAATTGATGTGGAAAAGCCTTTAATGATGAATGGACTGATAAACAGGCTACCATTCATACTGTATGCCTCATTTGCAATGAAATGATGCTGTTGCAAAATAATACAACCAACATCATCAAGAATGAAGAACGCGACGAACGTTTTTTGGTATTAGTGTTTTTTTAACACAATTCGGTGAGACATGCCTCAGCCTAGCACTAGAACTGGTGACTGACTGGGATGAGGAAGAGGTGTTTTTACTGTTAGTGAATAGCACCGAGTGAAAGTCAATGTTTTCTTTATATCTAGTGTCAGTGATCATGTCATTAGTTCAGATAAGTACTGGCAAACTTATCTAGATCTAGAAAATAGAAGGCATCATGCTAGCTATGGGCTAACTTGCATCATGCTAGCTATGGGCTAACTTGCCAGTCCCACCTGTGAAATCCCTCGACTGCTGTAAATACATTTTCGATTAGATATCTCACGTTTTGATGGTAGCCTGCTAGCTCCAGTAACAACATATTTGCCTAATGTTTATTTTAGGGATGGGGCCGATCCGATCCAGTATCGGTATCGGGACCGATACCAGCGTTAATTCAGGTATCGGATTTTCCCGATCCAACCATCGGAGATTTCCGATACCACGAGCCATGTCTGCACTTTAACGTTGTCTGCTGAAATGGATCCAAAAGTGATTCCTGCCGGTGCCGGCTGGTCTGCTGGCTGGCTGCAAACTGTGGAATAGATTTCCTGAACGGAGGCGCGGCTCAATGAGACACAGAGTTATGAGACACGCCCCGCTCAGGAAATCCATTCCGCAGTTTGCAGCCAGCTAGCAGGATATGAGCATGAGCAGCATTGTGGCTAGCTCGATGCTATCCTGTGTGTCCGCTGTTTGGAAATACTTCACAGTGGAAACACCGCAGAGCAAGACAGCAAAATGCAAAAACAAAACAGGACTTTCACAACCGTCTGTCCCGGTGTTGTCGCCGGCTTTTGGCATTTCATTTCCCCGTTGTTGCGTCCACCAGAGACCCCGGATCGTACGTGTCCCGGCGGCCGCTGTTTCAGCCGTGAAAACAGAGGTGTGTGTGTGTGTGTGTGTGTAACTAAGTGTGTGTGTAAGATGTTTACAGTTATTGCACTTTTCTTATATTTCAAATATTTTACATTTTAAAACCTTGATTTGTTGATGCTACAAGAGCCAGTGTGCTTGATTTGCGCTGTTCACACACTGTTTTATTGATAGTGTGTGTGTGTGTGTGTGTGTGTGTGTGTGTGAAAGATTTTTGGGAATGTAATACATATTGACATGCCAATCAATTTGAAACCCTTACAGTTGCATATCTGTTTTCAGAATGAGATTTTTCCTGTTTTTCTGACTTCCTTTTCTGACCTTATACTTACCTCAAATTGCCTTTTGGGACATACATGCATACGTACGTCCATATCATACTTGCCCATTGAGAGGAGTTTATTTCAGCGTCATATAAAATCAACAATAATGATAATAATAATAATATTAAAGCAAACAGCTCTGGTATCGGAATAGTATCGGTATCGGCCGATATCCAAATTCAGGTATCGGGATCGGATCGGAAGTGAAAAAATGTGGATCGGTGCATCCCTAGTTTATTTATCACTTGGACGAGGGTGCTGATAGGCTTTTCACAAGTTTAGAAAGCTAGCTAACGCTACGCCAACGTTCTGCTAACGTTAGGGTTAGCCTAGCTAGTAGTGCTGGGCGGTATACCGGTTCATACCGAAAACCGGTGTATATTTTCGTCACGATGTTCATTTTTAATATACCGCCATACCGGTGTGTTTAATAACACAACGTCCGGAACGAACGTTCGCGCTGCGCCGCGACACTGTTTTAGACGGACCCTTTAAAATGCTGCACTTCTAAGCAGCGACGGTAAACAGCAATGCACCGCAGTGCACCCGTTCTCTTAATACATCCATGAGTGCACCAGAGGGACGTCACACAGAAGATGGTTGCTGCAGAAGTAATAGAAACGAACTTGTGCCAAAAAAAGGAGCCGCCGGGTCTGTTTGGAGGTTTTTTGGTTTCCAAAAATCCGATGTTGATCAAACAACCGTTTTATGCAAGTGCTGTCGGGCTAAAATAGTTGCGAAAGGCGGCAACACGAGCAATTTGCTCCACCACCTCAGCTGCAAACACGTCTTGGAATATCAAGAATGTATGAAATTAAAGTCAGCAGGCTCAGCGCCCTCCACATCAGCAGGTAACACGGGGAAAGCAAAAGAAAAGTCGAGCCAAATGTCACTTAAAGACGCGTTTGCTAGAGGGACTTGCTATGACAGAAAAAGCAAACGGTGGATCGAGATTACAAACTCCATCACCAACCACCTAGCTAAAGACATCATTGTTTCCCCTACGTTGATTGGCAAGTGGTGCACCGCCACAGTTAAATTTCTGCCGCCACGCCACGGTATCAATGTTGATTGTCGGAGAATAGCGCGGACATGCGCTTCACAGGTACAAACCCAGCCCCCTGTCTCTATTCACATGCCGGGATTCTTGTCTGCGCGCCACACACACACACGCAGCCGCGTTAACGTTAACGCACACACACATCTAAAACACGTGCAGCACCTGACTGGGAACGATACCGAGGATTACCAACGGCTGCTGGGGGGGCAGATGAACTCTAGTCTCGTTACTGTAAGTAGGTTACGGTAAAACCATTGTGAGTAAAAAGTCGATAATTATCAATGCACTCACCTGTATAGACCGGTATAAACATGTAGAAAGTGATATTTTAATCTGCTGTCTGCTCTCGTCCACCGCGCTGTTTTACCAAACACAGCTCTAGTCTGCTCATTTTTACCAACAAGCTAAAACAAATAAAGCTGTCGGTTGTAGTCTTAGGGTTGGCATACCTGCCACCACAGCTAAAAGAAATCCTAGGGGAAACACTGTGACATGGTCCCGCTTAATACAGTGGTGAGTAATGAGTCAATTAAGTCAATTTACTGCAGTAATTCCTCTCTCAACGAGTAGAAAATGCATTGAACATCTGAATATGCATGAACAAAAAAACCCGTCAAAAACCGGAAAACCGGCATAATTTTGAAAAAAAACGTGATATGAATTTTTGGTCATACCGCCCAGCACTACTAGCTAGACTGGTAGATAATTACTACGACTGCCTTCGGGGTTTGCTATATCTGCGTCCACGTTGTCAACCTAAGACCTGTGGCATTAGTGCTCCTTTACACCGGTGTATTTGATTACACAACGTTCGGAACGCTACGCTGCGCGACACCGTTTCAGACGGACCCTTTTCAATGTTGCGCTTCATGCCATGCATGGTCACACCTTCAGTCGCAGGGTAAACAAACAATAGTGCTCTGGTGTCACATTCCGGTGAAGATGGATAGAATAGACATGGAAAGTTCCGAAAACGAAACTGCAGAACATGACACAGAAGAGAAGCCGTGTCTGTTGTTTGGAGTTTTTTTGGTTTAAAAAAAATTGTTTTGAAAAGGAAACATGTTAAAGTTGTTGGTATGTGTATTCATTTACTTTAAGTTTATTTTACTACTTAGTATTTTGCACAATAAAAATAGTTGAGTCTGTAACTGTTTCATGCATTCTCCTTCATATAACGTTATTATGTAATGTTGTGGAGCCAAGCAAACCCTTTAGTAATCAAAACCTTTAGTAAACAACACACATTGAAACATTTCTTTTTTATATTCTGACAGTACTGAATACTGACAGTAAAATAAGCCATTATAAACTTATATAAAAGGCACAGTGAAGCAAAAGAAAGAAAATACCGTGATATACTGTGAAACCGCCAGAATCTTAAAAAATACCGTGATATAAATTTTTGGTCATACCGCCCAGCACTAGATCAACTTCAAATTCGGTCTCTCATCTAAAATCCTTAAAGATGACAAGTTATTAAAAGAAAAACCTTTCGTCCAACGGTGTGGGCGTGGCATGGTGGCCATTTTGAGCATTTATCGATGAATGAAGAAGTTGTAACTTTAATGTACATTGTCCAATTTGGCCGAAATTTCTCACGATTGACAAGAGTCCAGGCCTGAGGACACCTAAAGGCCAAAATTGACCCCCCGCTGGCAACAGGAAATCAGCCTTATATGACAAATATCATCCGATTTACATGAAACTTATAATGTGTGGTCTACGTGTGATACTGAGCCGCCCCCTATACTTTGACCACGCCCATGCACTCAGGCCACGCCCATTCATAACATTTGAACTGTTTAACGTGTTTTAGGATCACTGTATCGTGTATGGCACACTTAGTGGCTGTGGCGTCGCTGTTACCTCCACTCATAAACTTCTTTCTAATTTTAAAGCATTAAATCTTCAAAATATATGGTTATGCGACACAACAATTCAAAGCTTAGCCTCTCAAGATTCAATTAAGCCAACACACAAAGCATAAGATGATTTATAGAAAAGTTAAAGTTAAAAGAAAATAAAGAAATTCAAAATTAGACTGCGCAGCTGGTGTCTGTGCATTCATACCTTTTTCATTGTCCCTTTATCCACAGAGGTGATATAATCCCAAAAACTTTGTTTTCATAAATCCACAAGCGTCTAAGGAAAGTTTACGAGCCCTGAGTTACAAAAAAAGCGATACACAATTCCACTTCAGGGCTCTTCAAAAGCATCTCTCTTCTCACTTCTGACATCTAACGGCCAAAGAGCACATCCATGTTATTCTCTGACGCCTTAGGAATCAAACAAGACCGCTCATAAGTCAATCCGTATCCGGGGGCAGGAGATAGATAGGCTTAAAGTAGGGATTGACCAATTTATCAGCCGGCCGATATATCGGGCCGATATTTGCGTTTTTTACGTGCATTTGCATCGGCCGATACGCGGCTGCTGTATTCGGCGATTTTTTCCCGGCATTTTTTACAGTCAGGCGTCCATAAAGGCAGCTCTGTGTTGCTAGGGACGCTCCCGTTCACATGCAGTCAGACCATGCTCTGCCCCTCCCCCACTAGCAGAGTGCTGGAACTCTACTAAGACAACGGTGAGTTTTAAACTTTCAAAACGTTTGACTTAGCTGAAATATTGCCATACACTTAGCCGTTACGAACACTGGCCATAGGATTAAGTAATGCCGACCTTTTTCCGTGCTATTTTTGGGAGTTTGATTCAGCGATCACCTTTCTGACACACACCACAGCGTCCGAGAGACACACACAGCTGAAGAGCACACACACCAGACAGCTGGGCGGAGTTGCCATCGCAGTCAGAGCGATGGCAAACGTTTTGACATGTCCTACATATGCCATTTCATGAGATCAGTCTGCAGAGAGAGTCGTGGCGTTTGCATCCAGAAAACTTTCTCCTGCTGAAAGGAAATATTCCACTGTTGAACGTGAAGCACTGGCCTGCGTTTGGGCTGTAGAAAGGTGGAGAACCTATCTATGGGGACATCACTTTGTGTTACGCACAGATCATCAAGCACTTACTACCCTGCTCACATCCAAGGGCACTGGCCGTGTTGGACTACTTTGCTTTACATATGATGTTGCTTACTGCCCTGGGAAACTGAATGTGACTGCCGACTGCCTGTCCAGGCTGCCACTGGAAAAGCTGAAGTGGAACCGGACATAGTAGCTACTGTTTTCATGGAGTCTTTGGAGTCTTTATCAGAGTTCACCGCCACATGTGACACTTGTCCTGAACTGACTCAATTGCGACAGCAAATACAGAAAGGCTGGCCAAAATGCAGAAAGAACGTACCAAATGAGCTAGCTTCATACTTCAATGTACGAGATGAACTGGCTGTAGATAAAACACTTGTCATGAGAAGTACTGACCGCTTGATTGTGCCTACATCACTGCGATCCAAAGTGGTAGACTTGGAAGTGGTAGAGTTGTACGCACTAAACAGAGACTGCGAGAACTGTATTGGTGGCCACAAATGGACAAAGATGTAGAGAGAAAGATAGCTCTTACTCTTCAAATGTGCTATATGGGACGTTATGCCATCACTCTCACAGACTATCACTCTCACAGACTATTACTATTAGTAAATGGGCAGAAGTAGCATTCGCCTCTACTGTCAAAACAGAGGTGATTTCTCGCTTTTTTAGCTACAGTGTTCAGTCGTGACCTGCCTGGTCTCTGACAATGGATAGAGAGAGACTGACTGACTGACTACCCAAGAGCCAATGGAGCGATTGAGAGATTTAATAGGTATTAAAAGAGTGTCTCCAGACTGCAGAGAGAACACACAAGCCTTGGAAACAAGCAGTGACCGGGTTCTTACAGATTTACCGTGCTACACCGCACGCTACTACTGGAGCTACTCCATTTGAGTTGCTGAGAAAGAGGAAGATGCGCACACAACTGAACATCCTTCGTGTCTCACACAAAATTACATCACATAAGCAAGTCAAAGAAACTGAGACAAAATCAACAAAACAGTAAGGAGTATACAGTAGGGATGGGCATGATTAATCGACGATCGGCGATTGATCATTAAGAATAAGAACAACATGGCCACGACTCAAATGATGTACCACAAAGTGCATCCGACCCTGGTTAATGTCGGTGGCGGTGCGTCCTGCTCTCAGTATCAACCTAGCATCAACTCGGCGTTAGCACGGAGGAGCTGC
This sequence comes from Gymnocephalus cernua, assembly GCA_023631565.1. Classification (NCBI taxonomy): domain Eukaryota; kingdom Metazoa; phylum Chordata; class Actinopteri; order Perciformes; family Percidae; genus Gymnocephalus; species Gymnocephalus cernua. The sequence goes on along the minus strand of CM042441.1, from coordinate 26,011,082 downwards.
GATGCACAACGAGCAGAGGGAAAATACCCGAGGGATCTGCACGTTCATTGAGATGGATATTGGAACCAGCATGTCACATTCCGTCAGGACGTACCATCACCCGACTGGTTGAAACTCACTACGAACAACGGAATAAGGTTCCCCGGCCCGGGCTGGCCAAGTTAGCGCGGAGGTAGCTACTTACATCCCGGCCGGCGGGTATGTTTGGTGGCTGGACTGACGGTCACCAGGTAGCGGTCGCATCTGACCCCAGATGTCAACCTGCTTATTTTTCTCAACAAAAACCAGTAGACTGGTGCAGAAGTTGTATGTGAGTTACTGGTTATTTTATATTAGGCTTTGTCCGTGCCTTGGATAGTTTTGAGTTACATTTTGACAAAACTTGTCAGATCTAAGTATTATTATGTTTTTGGTTAAGTTATTTAACATGATTATTTGTATTTATTATTTTGGAACAAACAAGGGACTCTGTTTAAGAAGGCTGGCTCGCAGCAGCAGGTTCCGCTGCTTCAGAGCACCGCAGCGCATATGATTGATCGATAATTGATCATTAATTCTCCCGACGATCGACAAAGAAAATTTAATCGAATGCCCATCCCTAGTATACAGACAGAAAGTGAGCAAAAGTGCCCTCCTTCCAAGTGAATGATGCTGTGCGAGTCCGGAGACCGGAACATGTCTACAAAGGGTCATCCAAATACACAGAACCTCTGACAGCCGTAAAGAAGGTCAGACCGAGTACTTACCTTCTGAGTGATGGTCTGAAATTGAATGCCTCAAAACTGGCGCGTTTCCCAAAGGAAGCTCTAGCTTGCATCAGTGAGAACAATGAGACTACGCTGGATGGACTCACTGTGACCGAGAATGTGCATGTTGGCCAATAACCAGGCCTTAGATGCACCACCAGAGTCAGAAACCCACCTCAAACCCACCTCAGATGAGTCCCACCCCCTATGGGCGGGTTGAAAACATGCGGAACTAGCTGGCTATAGTCCATAGCCTCTGGGCAAAAATGTCTCCGATGACGCTATGTTTGCGTCATCAGAGGCTTTTTTCCAGACCCACAATACAGAGAAGGCTCGCTTCAGGGGGACATGAGGGAGGGAAGCATGGTCATTTGAAAATACTACCGGGTTTCTACTGATACAAAGCTTAATGCTAATCGGTGAAATATCCCTTTAATGAAAAGGGTTATTTTACAATAAAGTTGGAAGTAGCGTGATGCATGTCTCACGGCTCATACTTAAAATACTTTTACAAAACACCACACAAAGATACATACATATTTGGTTTAAATTGATTTAGGGATTTCTCCTGCTCACACTGTACTGAAACACAGTTGATCTCTGCTGTCCTGTTGACGGTGTAACTTGTTAACCGATGAAATGGATGTATCTTTATTTACATAGTGCAGCATTTTAAAAATGAGGATAGTCTATATCCTAGCCATACGTTTACATCTTGTTACCAAATAGTGACTTACACTCTCCATGTTGTTTAGCTGCCAGTTTGATTCCACAGATAGTAGCTCATAAGTGTTACATTATTCATAATGTCAGACTGACGCCGATGGTTGCTTAACAACTGATTGTCCAGGCAAATACTAATTATATTGACTGCATTTAGCACTGTGTTTCCTGAGCTGAACAGTTGGTTTTTTTTCTATTCACACACTAAATCAATCCACAAAGAGGAATGCAAGTTTGATCCTTTACCTCTACACAGTACATTCACTCTCAATGTAAGAATCAGATTCATTTGCACGATAAAAGTGCAGGAATTTGTCATGGCAACCTTGATGAACCAACTGCCAATCAGAATTATAAGGACACATTCATACTTAAGCGGGTGGAGAAGATGATGAGGGCAGCAGCCAAGGGCGTCCACAAGATCAGGGGCCAGAGCTGCAAAGAGGTCCCCAAGGTCCAGACATTCAGAGAGAAGATGGCGTTCTTCACATGAGCAAAGACCAGCATCCCCGACCTGCCCGCTGATGACATGTAGAGAAACATTCTCCTCCCTCCGAGTCTTGACCTGCTGTTCCCATACAAATGAAACAACCATTTGGCGGTGTTATGAAGAATTAAAAACAGAACACTATAATATGTTTTAGTAAATAAAACACTCGAAACCGTGAAAAAAACAGGGTGAATCGAGATCACGATTTTATAACGATTAATCGTGCAGGCCTAGTCGTGACACAGCTTATGCGGGACCGCGGTTGTTAGGGTTAGTGAAGCCGGTTAACTGAAAGAAATCTAGGGCATGTTGATCTTGATTCGTATTATAGGCCCCTGAAGCTTGTCTGATGTGTACGATATTGACAGCACAGATGGTTGTACAAAAAAAATAAAAAACACCGCCTACCAAGAGCCTGGGTCTGTCCAAGGTTTCTTCCTAAAAGGGAGTTTTTCCTTGCCACTGTCGCACTGAATGCTTGCTCTTGGGGGAATTACTAGACTTGTTGGGTTTTTGTAAATTATAGAGTGTGGTCCAGACCTACTCTATCTGTAAAGTTTCCTGAGATAACTAGAATACTGAATGTAGGACATCTGATATTTCCTGGATACATGTTTGATCTTTTGTAAGCAGGTTTAAAATGCCGACAAAAAATATGGAGCATAGTTTTTCAATATTTGGTTGAAGTTGCATGTCTTCTAATTAAACCTGCTGTGTAACACAACATAGCATGAGCAGATTTCACTCTGTATCCATGGTGCTGCAGCATGATTCAGCGAGACGACAACATTCCACTGACACATTAAATTACTCTCGTATTGTCACACAGAGCATTTGTACAACAGAGACAGCAACAACACAGCTGCCTGCTGGCTTACAAATCTAGTTCTCATAGACTGGTTATGTCATAAAACTAAAAAGGTTATTAAATGTTGTTTATAATCTGTTAAAACATGCTACAGTCCCAGTGAAGTAATGAATATTTTCATGCTGTACGGTTTAAGTAAAGTTATGTAAAACAAAAAATAGACTTGTTGTTTGTCAAATGTTGTTATAAAATGGGTAGCTCAAATCTGATTGGTCCATAGCAGTGATATAATAACCATATACAGCCATCTGCAGCTTTGATTCGAATTTCTTTGCACAAGAAGTATCACTCAGCATCTTTGGGAATAAAAGTTAGACAAACTGATAGCTGGTAGCTTCATCTGCACACACATTGCCATCACACAGTTCTGGTTACAAATCGGCAAAGTCGTCCCTTTAAGTGTACGCTATATTTAAAATATTTTCACTGCTCTACCTTGCTGTCAGACTGCCTTTTCTGCTGGGAAACTGAAGCCTAATGCTAATAGTGTTTGACCCCCTTTTGCCTTCAGAACTGCCTTAATTCTTCGTGGCATTGATTCAACAAGGTGCTGGAAGCATTCTTTAGAAATGTTGGCCCGTATAGATAGGATAGCATCTTGCAGTTGATGGAGATTTGTGGGATGCACATCCAGGGCACGAAGCTCCAGTTCCACCACATCCCAAAGATGTTCTATTGGGTTGAGATCTGGTGACTGTGGGAGCCATTTTAGTACAGTGAACTCATTGTTATGTTTAAGGGTGCTCCGATCAGGATTTTTGGGGCCGATCACCTATTGCTGGAAGACGTATCGGCCGATCACCGATCACTTTTATGAACTGAAAATTACGCCATTACGTTAACAGTCACACATCTAAAAAATGTCCTTTCAATCACTGCAGACATTTCTTCAGCACACACACACACACACACACACACACACACACACACACACACACACACACACACACACACACACACACGGACCGACACACACACAGGGAAACAGCTGTTTGAGCGGCGCCGGAGCTGCTAGCTACACGACTCCACTCTGCCTTAGCGTTAGCTAACTTTGAAAACTCCTCATACTCCTTTCTGTGACTAACCTTCAAATGTCTGATGAGGTTGGTGCTGTTGAAATGTCTCTGGAGATTTCCGCCTCGTGGTATTTCCTCAGCACACACGTTGCAAATCGCTAATGTATTATCTTTTTCCCAGATAGCAATGAGTCGGCGGACCACCAGCGGTGCTCCAGAGGCAGTACAAGCGTCAGAATGGCGTAATCGCAAACACGTTTGCTGGAGCACCACCGGTGGCAGCCGCTTTTTAAAAGCGGTAGCCGTCTTCCTACCGCCTTCGTTCCGCGGGGCAACCGCTGTTCTACCGCCGTTCTACCGCCGTTCAGACACCTTGCCAGACCGGTGAATGTACGGACGCAGCCATTTTAGCTCCATGTAGAAAATGTTTTCACGAGTAGTGCGCTCTTAATACATCCATGGTAGTGCGTCATCTGATCGGCCTATCTGATCGGCATTTATGGAGACCACCGATCAAACTATTTAAACCCATTATTGGCCGATACCGATCGGTGACCGATCGGAGCACCCATAGTTATGTTCAAGAAACCAATTTGAAATGATTAGAGATTTGTGACATGGTTCATTACCCTGCTGGAAGTAGCCATCAGAGGATGTGCTGGTCATAAAAGGATGGACATGGTCAGAAACAATGCTCAGGTAGGCTGTGGCATTTAAATGATGCCCAGTTGGTACTAAGGGGCCTAAAGTGTGCCAAGAAAACATCCCCCACACCATTACACCACCACCACCACCAGCCTGCACAGTGGTAATAAGGCATGACGGGTCCATGTTCTCATTCTGTTCACTCCAAATTCTGACTCTACCATCTGAATGTTTCAACAGAAATCGAGACTCATCAGACCAGGCAACATTTTTACAGTCTTCAACTGTCCAATTTTGGTGAGCTTGTGCAAATTGTAGCCTCATTTTCCTATTTTTAGTGGATATGAGTGGTACCTGGTGGGGTCTTCTGCTGGTGTAGCCCATCTGCCTCAAGGTTGTTTGTGTTGTGGCTTCACGAATGCTTTGCTGCATACCTCGGTTGTAACGAGTGGTTATTTGAGTCAAAGTTGATCTTCTATCAGCTTGAATCAGTCTTCTCCTCTGACCTCTAGCATCAACAAGGCATTTTCGCCCCCCAGGACTGCAGCATACTGAATGTTTTTCCTTTTTCAGACCATTCTTTGTAAACCATAGAAATGGTTGTGCGTGAAAATCCCAGTAACTGAGCAGATTGTGAAATACTCAGACCAGCCCATCTGGCACCAACAACCATGCCACGCTCAAAGTTGCTTATCACCTTTCTTCCTTTAATTATATATTTTTTTAGCTTAGAATTGATATCACGATTCTCTGCCACGATTTTTTTCTCATGAAGTGAAAATAGTGACATGTAACACATTGAACTAAATATGGCCCTGATACAGGCTCTATCTGATCTCCTTGAACATGTCTTTTCATAATTAAAACATGTCAATGTCAAATGTTTTCAATAAATTAATTGAAGGAGAAAAAAATAAAATCAAAGTAATTTAAAAATGTAATCTTGAACAGGGGTGAATCAAGATCGCGATTTTATAACGCTTTATCACGCAGGCCTACTTGGTGACCATCATAAAAGCAATAGGTCACAGGCCGTCATATGATGTCATTATATCACAGCTTAGAGGCGTTGTTCAGCCCGACGCAGATGAATTGAATGTAGAAATTGCTGTCTAACTAACGATTCATAATTTCTTAATACAAGGAGTGATATTGGTGTTTACACTTTTGTTCACTTGTGTTTCCATAGCGATGGCTGAGGCCCACCAGGCAGTGGCGTTCCAGTTTACCATAACGCCAGAGGGGATTGATTTGCAGCTGTCCTATCAGGCCCTGAACCAGATCTACCTGTCCGGAGTACGATCCTGGAAGAAACGAGTCAGCCGCCTGAGGGTGAGGATGATGGGAAATCGCTGTGTTTTTTGTGTTTGTGCGGTTCTTGTCCTTACTTTTAATATTCATGCTGTCGTCAGAAATTTCTATATCTTTTGTTTAATTTTACTCCTTTTTAGTGTAGACGTAAGTAAGATTTGATGTTTGATAATTAGGTTTCAACTGAACCAGTAAGTACAGTAAACCTCTGTGGTTAGGGTTTGTTCCATCCTTCGCCGCGCGCCATTCCACACCGGGAGCGTCTCACAAGGGGAGTGTCTTGCCAGCCCGATTCACAGATTTTATTGTCTCTTCAAGTACTTGAAAGAAGAATCAGGTGTTTATTAAGCTAGTATCTACCTTCCACTCCAAGCACTCCTGTCATTAAACTCCATGCAGTCTCTTTTCTGTGATGTATTTTATGTTTTTCTACCTCCAAGATGAATCTCTTGTCATCCGTGGTGTTGTAGAGGAGACGTTTACGATATTGGGGGGGGGCTTTTGGCACTCACTGTCTCACTTCCTGCCCGGCTGTCCGAACGCCCCACTGCT
>CM042441.1:25989731-25997231 GCA_023631565.1 Gymnocephalus cernua | reverse complement strand
CCTCAACTTCTGCAGCGTGTTGAAGGAAGAGACGGGACGGGCTACCGCTGCGACTGCGCCTTCACTGACCAACCGTGCTTATGATATACACAATACGTGTGTGCACGTTCATAGCGGAACACGACTTGTCAATAACGATGGCCACTGTGTATAAGCTATCTGAAGCCCAAACTGACTTGATAAAGCTGTCTGTTTGGAATCAGCATGGCAGTTATTAAACATAACAGCCTTGTCCCAGAGTTAAGACCTCTAGCTATATGAAAAGATAAACAATGCCAAGTTTTTAATAAATGTACATGAAGCAACTTGTTAACATGGACAAAATCATGAATGTACTAATTCGCTTTTTTGATGATGACCTGGCCAAAGTACACATCTAGAAAGTTCTGTTTTCACAGTGATTCATTGTAGGATTATGATATTATTGCAATATAGAAATCTACATTGACTTGACTCTTAATTTAACGTATGGTTGGAAGAAGTAAAAATTGATCCCAAACTTTCTGTGACCCCACTGAGGGCGACAAAGCAATTTGGGTCATAATTAATCAAACACCACCATTGTGTCAGTGTGAACCAGTGATGTAGTCAAGTCACCAAGTGTCGAGTCCGAGTCACCAAAGAAGAGTCAGTCGATTCCGAGTCGAGTCACCATTGCCTGAGTCTGAGTCGAGTCTTGAGTCCCCAGTGTTTGAGTCCAAGTTCGAGTCACCAAAGAAGAGTTTGAGTCGAGTCACCATTACCTGAGTCCGAATCGAGTTTTGAGTCCCCAGTTTTCGAATCAGAGTCCAAGCATTAGTCAATTATGTTTCCTTGTGATGCAGGTTATATCACACAAGAGTTATTTTATTTTACATTCTATTTTTATCTTTATTAATACATACTGCGTATGTTTTTACTTAAATTGTTTATATTCTTATGTGTGACGTGTCATGCACCAACAACACCATGACAAATTCCTTTTTATGTGTAAAAAATGTACTTGGCAATAAAGCCCTTTCTGATTCCAATTCTGAACACTTCTGCGGTTCGGCACACATGTGAACCACAAATTAACTGGAAAGTATAACCACCATGGTGTGAAATACAGTTTTACTACTGTCATTAAGCTGTTAAATTGAAATAACTAGAACTTTAAAACAGCGCTTTGATTTTCATTTTCTATTTCATATAACAAAAAATTAAATCACTCGAAAATAGAAACAAAAAAGGCCTGTTTTCATATTCAGAGACCGGTTGTTGTCATTTTCAGTGCAACAGCGCCAGTGTATCAGTGTTGCTTTCAGCCCAGGCTAAAATTACTTTGGAAACCTATACTCTTGGGTCCGTGTACTTTTTCGTTCGTTCGATTTTCATTTCATATACAGGAATTAAAAAACAAAAAACGAATGGTTATTTGATTTTTGTTTTAAAATACAAAATTTGAATTAAGGTGTTTTTTTTCCTTTTCGTGGTCAAAAGGGGATGAGAGAAATTTAAAATATGCTTTAATTTTCATTTTCTATTTCATATAACAAAAAATAAAATAGAAACGAAAAATGGCCTGTTTTTTTTCAAATTCAGAGACCGGATGTTGTCATTTCCACTGCAAGAGTGCCAGCTGGGACCAGACCTCCGGTGCTGGGTCAAATTAGCTGCTGCCGTTTTCTAGCAGCTAGCCATTAGCTTGTTAGACATAATGTAGACATTAGACATTTATTAGCTATGTCTATGGTTGTGACCACAGGTTGTGACCCAGGTCCCCGGTAGCCTACTGACTGATTCTGGTCCGTGTGCCAAGCTAGTGTGACCCGCACTAGCTAACATTACATGGGATCAGACAAATCTGCCCAGCTTGTGTTTTATTCATGGGTGTATTAAGGTTTTATTTCTTTTGGCAGATAGTGATATGGTTTGATGCACTATGCCAGGCTAGCTAGTTGCTTTTAGTTTGAGTCTGTAAGATAACCAAACTTAATTTAAATTTAATGTACAAATAGTGAAATAAATGTGTAACGTTACATATAAAATAAAGTAAAACATATGTATTTAGGCTATTAAACGATATTGACGAATTTATATCTTTATATGTTTTGCCTCATTTATTCATTTCAGGATGTATTTCATAGCCATATTTATGTATATTTGTGTAAAAAGGTGCAAAAAAACGGAGCGTCAGTCGCTCAGGAAGTTGGGGTAGGTTTCCCTCAACTGCAGATAACGTTGTGAAGCGGAAGCTAACTTCAGCGTGGAGTCAGACGAGTCCATACAGTCTATGGTCACATCATGTTGGAGCCATTTTCAGCGCAAAGCCTCCTCACATTTCTTGCAGAAACTCCTCTTGCGCCCCCACTTCCCTGTGATATGCGCACAGAGATTTCTACACACTTTTTTTCGCCATGTCTAAAATCACCTCAGAGTAGGAACCCAACATCTTGCCTGTGCTGAAAGCAACACTGGTGGCCTACACTCCCTGGCGCTGTTGCCTTGGAAATGACAACATCCGGTCTCTGAATATGAAAAAACAGGCCTTTTTTTGTTTCTGTTTTTGAGTGATTTCATTTTTTTGTTATATGAAATAGAAAATGAAAATTAAACCATATTTTAAATTTCTCTCATCCCCTTTTGACCATGAAAAGGAAAAAACGTCTTGTATTTCAATTTTCAAATTTTGTATTTTAAAACGAAAATCAAATAACCATTGGCTTTTTAATTTCTGTATATGAAATGAAAATCGAATGAACAAAAAAGTACACGGACCCTCTTGATAATGCTTGGGGGGACTTTTATTTCATAATGTCACATTTATTTATTACCCTCTCTCCCTGCCTTCCTCTGACTCTGTCTACCTGCCGCAGACAACTTCGCCCGAAGAGTCAAACCAGCTGAGGAAATAAGACTTTCAGTTCACGACTGTAACGTTACTGTTACAGCGCCAAAGTCTGATCCCAGCAAACTTTCTGTTGCTGCCGTTAAGCTTGCTGATCTGGCAGAAAGTCACCGGCGGTTCGGGATCAGATCGTGTGGATCAGACCTCCAGTGCTGGGTCTAATGTTATGTTAGCTGCTGCCGCTGCAGCTAGCCAGCAGCTAGCTACCAGCCCTGTGACCTGCTGACTGACTCTGGTCCGTCTGTCTGCAGACTCAGAGCTGGCGTTACCTGCTCTAGCTAAGCTGGGATTCAGACAAATCTGCCGCACTCGTGTTGTATTCATATTTTTCTATGCAGATAGTGATGCTTTGATGCTCTGCCAGGCAGGCTTGCTAGTTGCTTTTTAGTTTGAGTAAGATAACCAAACTTCCTTTGAATATAACGTGCAAATAAATAGACGTAAATAAGTAAAAGTCCCCTGAAATAAATAAAAGTAAAACGTATGTATTTAGGCTATTGAACTATAATGACTAACGCATATGTTTATATGTATTGCCTCATTTATGTATTTCATAGCCATATTTATGTATATTTATGTAAAGGTGCAAAAACGGATGATCAGTCCGTTTCCCTCAACTGCAGCCTGGGTTAAAGCAAAACTGGTAGGTTACACATCAGAATATGAAAAAAACAGGCATTTTTTCATTTCTGTAATTTTTTGTTATATGAAATAGAAAATGAAAATCGAAGCATGTTTTTAAAATTTTCACATTCCCTTTTGACAATAAAAAGGAAAAAATGCCTTGTATTTCTATTTTTAATTTTGTATTTTAAAACGAAAATCAAATAACCATTCGTTTTTTTTTAATACCTGTTCATGAAATGGAAATCGAATGACGAGGAAAAACTCCTTTTAGGAAGAAACCTCGGACAGACCCAGGCTCTTGTTAGGCGGTGTCTGAACGTTCTGGTTGGGGGTGTAACATTTGTGCTCATGATGATGTGTGTGCTCGCCTCATGATGACCATTCAAATTGCCAATCTAGACCTTTTGTGATAACACAAACATTTCACAAGAATGTCAGCTGTGAGTAGATGGCTGTGTGAACACAAAAGGCAATGGCATACACTGGCAAATCGAATGGGCATCATGAGCAAAGTTGTCTGAATGTCAGTGCAGACCTTTTGTTATTATAACACAGCCATCTAACCACAATAAAAGGGGAAATAATCTGCCCGCGAATCATGCAAACTGAGCTTGCTGACGTAGATGTGACGTGAACATGTCTGAACGTTGTAAGTCTTCTGGTAGCTGTGCCAAGAGAAACTCAATCATTCCCAATCTTGCAGAGACCGAGAACGTAGGTAGGGCTGTGACGGTATGGGATTTTTTCTTACCGCGGTGATGAAGCAACAGGAATCGCGATTTGGCGGTTAACAGACCCCCCCCCCCCCCCCCCCCCCCCCCCCCCCACACACACACACACACACACACACACACACGCACACACACACACAAAATCCTCCGGCGGCTGCGCCACACACTCAAGAACGCATGCAGGTTACGTAGTATCTGGAGCTGCCTAAGCGAATTTCTCCAGCTCGGGATCAATAAAATCTCATCTTGATCATTAAAATGGGCAGCAGAAAATCAGAGCATTGATTGGCGTTTCCATGAGTTTTGCCCAGTTATTTACAGTAGGCTATTTTATATTTTGGTATTTTGTTTTGTATTCGCTTTGAAAATGTATAATTATTACATCATAAACATATTAACAATAATATGAATTCATATTTATTTATAGATTACTTTTTTCGATACCTTTTGAGTTTAATATGAATTATAGAGCAGGTTTTGTCACCGTTTGCAACCATTTATTGTGTAGAATAAATTGGTCAAAGTTTCAAGTTGCGTTTGGACGAGTGCGTTTATATCCACGGACTGTTACCTGAAAAACAACCTCTAAAGAAAGAAGAATCGGAGTTTAGAACAACTCACCAGAACTAAGCAGTGTTGGGGCAGGTTGTGCTCGACTTGCTCTCTCTGGAGCTTTTTCTTCTACTGCTCTGGGAGAAAGCCGTCACCAAATTTCTGCAGACACCCATGGCTCGGGCAGTGCGGTCCTTTTCTGACTTCATCGAATTTGTGACGGCTAAATGTACATTATGGCCAAAGCAATTTAGCCATGTCCAGCCAAGCTTTCGGACCGCAGCCACAATATTTGCTCCATTGTCCGTGGTAATACAGACCAGTTTCCTCTCGTCCAGGGACCACTCTTGGAAGGAGGACCTGAGGGCTTCCGCCAGGTTGTCACCCGTGTGGCTTTCTGGCGTGAACACAGTCTCCAGGCACTTCGATTTTACTTCCCAGTTTGCGCTGAGATAATGTATGGTCAGGCTCATGTATGGCATCATGTTTACGCTTGACCACATATCAGTTGTCACTGAGAAATAATCAACGTCTTCGTGGCCAACGTCAGCTAGCGCTGTCAACGGTTATTGCCTATACCATATGAAGTGATAGCTACCGGTATCCTACTTGCAATTACAATCTAACTAACTCCAACTGTTTACGTTATGCTATTGTCTTTTATGCCCGTGTTTGTGTGAATTTCATTTATCATTATCTGTAAACATTACAAGTACTGAAACCTGGCTAGCAGTTAATTAAAAATCAGACACACACACAAAAAAATCCCCCATATGTTTAATGGACTGTCCCTCCCTTGCGCAGGAAGCGGGTTTTTCCCCCAGAAGCCCTTGAACATAGGACTCGCGGAAAAAGTAAATTATAAGCAAAGATTAATGTGTTTATAGTTCAAATCACACACCATATGCAGTCCTATAACTTTCAGCAAAAAAAATGAAAAATCATGTGCGGTGATGACCTCACACCGCGGTAGGCATCTCATTAATGCGGTATTGCGGTGATGCGGTTATCGTCACACCCCTAAACGTAGGTATATGTAAGGAGATAACATAATAATTATTGCTAACTAAAATGCTAGTTAACATTAGTAATTAAACTCAAACAGCTAATGTAACTGCCTGCGAGCTTCTCCTGTACTGTACGGTAATTCCTCTACTATGCGACAGTTGCTTGGTTATGACACAATCATTAGCCTATTTTTACAAAAACGTCTGCTACGGAGCCATAAGGTGAGATACAAGGTAATGGAGCCTTTTATACATTGTTGTGTTTCTTTAGAAATAAACAATGTACAAATAGTCTTTAAACGCTTCAGATGTAAAGTTATTCGCTGTCAAAGTGGCGGCAAAATGAATGGCAGTCAATGGAATGCTAACGGGGGGTAATGGCTTGTTAGCAACAAAATGGCGCCATAGGAGCTTCGCTCTGTGGAGGTAGGCTTACCCCCTTGGTTTGAACCCTGTAAATGTACCAGGTATTTATTTCAAATACAGGTACTACGGTATTGCTGGTAGATTACAATAAGAGCATACAGTAGATTGCTGGTTTGCAGCACACTAGTATCAACCAGTATACAAAACGTTACAGATGGTAGGTAGCTAGCTAGCTTTGTTTCTAGCTCCAGGCTAACTTGTTTCCTCCCACCTCCAGCTAGCCGTGCTCTGCTCTTGTCTTCTCTGCCAGCACTAAATGAGAGCCGTGTTACATCCAGTGCAGCTACTGCCATCTATTGGCACCTGTACGTTACTACAAACTACACTTAGCTGAGTAACACATACATTGAGTAAAATACCGGTAGGACAATAATCCAGAAAAACAAAGTGTGGAAAAAAAAATGAATATATTGTTGAATCTGTTAAATTAAATTGGTAGAAATGTACATTACAATGAACTTGAATTTTATTTTTAATTAATATTATATGAAGGCACTTGGAGGTTATCCACTATTTTTTCTTCGGCCTTAATTTGAGACTGGCCTTTATTTGTCCGTGTTGACCACTATCAGAGGCCGGCTTTTAATTGACTACCGGTTTTTATTTGAGGAATTACGGTAAGTGGGTAAAAGCAAATTATGGAACAGCTAGAACAGTCTGGTAAGTTCATAACATGACACTTTACTGTAATGCAGCCTGTAAAACAAGGAAAAGACCACACCATGTATCGATATTACAAAATCCAAAAACTGACGATATATTATGTAGTCCCATGTCACGATATTGATATTGCCCAGCCCTAACCTAATACATTCTACATGCATTTATCTGAATATTGTTTTGCGTCTCATTATGTTCTGCTGTTCAAACCACATTATTATACTCAGGTTTCTACATTTGTGTTTTCTTTTTCCTGCTTTGTGTGTTTCTGAAAGGAAACAAAACACATTTCTTCCTCATTGGTCCAGCAGATGTTGCTGTTGCACTTTCGTAGTGTTTACTTATGGTTCCTCACATCCTGCGTTCTGAATACCAGCTGTTACCTTCACTTCAAAACCTCTGCTTTAAGCTTTTTTTTCTCCCCAGCCACTAGATAGCACTAGTTAACAAGGAAACAGGGTAATTCTTACTTACTTAATTCTTACTTCTTACTAAATCATTAAATATACAATATAAGTTGCATTCATTACCATAACCGATTGCTGTCCCTGCACCAGTTTTGGTGTTATTACTGCATGCATTGTGAATTATCTGCCGTCCGCTGGCTGTAATGGTGCATAAATTTGGA